>CABFWO010003288.1:60694-91425 GCA_902155825.1 Timema genevievae | reverse complement strand
TATGTATGTATGTATGTATGTATGTATGTATGTATGTATGTATGTATGTATGTATGTATGTATGTATGTATGAATGTATGTATGTAATTTCTTAGTATTGTTGGAAATAGTGGAGACAGACGCGTTGATCTCACGGCTATGTGCATTCAGTGTTGGCGTTATTCCAGAGGATGACCTTGGTGACAATGGCTCAGGGTGATTCAGGGTCGACGGTTCTCGCACACACATGCTCTCCATAATGGGTTGGGCCTGGGATGTGAAATACAGTTTATACTCCCCTTCTCATCTTATTATCTCGTCATTTCCGTGGACGGTGCGAGACCAGGAGGAGACTTCAGAGCTTGACCTTCACTGATATTCCTGACTCTTCCTCCTGTGATGAAGATAATGAAAGACAAGGTCATGTTATCTTTGAGGCGTTGAACTTCATGCTTGAAGTTAAATATTCGAGTCGTTATCTACCGTAGGTCTGGAAACATCGTAAATTATTTCTCTTAGGGATGGTACGTTCTGCCCCTCTTCACTCCACTCCCCTTACAACTAAAATGGTTAAAGGTCTGTATATATCAGAAAATAGTTTAATAGCTAGTAGTATTATTTAATTTCAAAGCACTTAATAGATAATGGTATTATCTGAATTTCAAAGCTTTTAATAGCTAATAGTATTATTTGATTTTCAAAGCATTTAATAGCTAGTTGTATTATTTGAGTTTCATAGCTCTTAATAGCTAGTAGTATTATTTGAATTAAATAACTCTTAAACTCTTAATAGCTAGTAGTATTATTTGAATTACATAACTCTTAGTAGCTAGTAGTATTATTTGAATTACATAACTCTTAATAGCTAGTAGTATTATTTGAATTACATAATTCTTAATAGCTAGTAGTATTATATGAATTTCATAACACCTAATAGTTAGTAATATTATTTACTTTCAAAGCATTTAAAAGCTAGTAGGAATATTTGATTTTCAAAATAATTAGTAGCTAGTAAATATATTTGAGTTTTAAAATATCAAGAACTGGGTACTGAGTAAATTCTTGCTAAAAATCTTTAAAATGGGGTTAATTCCTCTAATTACAATAGGTTGATAAATTAAATTGAATTTTAGGAAGAATTAATCAAACTTTATATCAATCTCTATAATATGTAATGTTCGATTAAATATTTGAAGGATTACAATAGAAGATGGTAATGTTATATAATTGAGAAAAAATATGATTTATTATCTACCTTATATTCAACCAAGATATCCAATGGATGAGTAAACTAAAGGTTTTCGAAGACAAGTTTTGCTAATTCCTCCTATATTTACTACAATTACAAGAACGGAAACTGCAAACAGGCAACAATTAAAGCACTAACTAATCATTTTAAATATTTCTACACTTGTTATTGTTTTTTAATAAATAATAAAATTTGACTACGCATAGTGACTTGGAAAAGTTTCGTCTATAAGAAAAGACTATACTTTTTATTTTATTTGTTTTCTACAGAACTGTTGCATATCAAATATTAGACGTGCCTGAAAGTCATATAATTTCAAGGTTGAATTTAGTCCTAAGTTAATAAGAGATTATTAAAATAATATTTTCTTATAGTTAAACATTTCCTTCCGTAAAAAATAATAATAAAGCATGTAATGCTATACCATAAAATATTATTTATAGAGGTTCTGTTTAGTGTATTTTGCATTTAATCACGTTCAGTAATGATTTCAATATTACAGGGTACATATTGTCGTAATTTCTGTTATTACGATGTGATTTGGAAACATCATTTGCATACGAAATAGACAAAAAAATTGTTATAAAAATAATTAGACTATAGAAATGTGTATTTTTTATTTTTAAACTGCAATATTTTAGAAACGGCAACTAATTGATATAAATAATAAAACGGCAGAAATAATATTACAAGAAATTAAATATAGATTTTAGCTAAACCTTATGTTATATTTAAATCATAGTTAAGTTTACAGAACATCCTATAATAATGATTAAAAAAATGTAGTTTGCTACTTGCCGACCATCAAAGTTTTCTATTTTGAGAATTTCCTTTTATTAAATTATAGAATTTTAAAAATTGAAATTTTTTCAATTATTTTTATATATCAACATGAAGTAATAGATTAAGCCTTATCATAATTAGATTCTATTTGCACTTTACGTTAAAATGTTAAAACAATTTTAATTCATATTTAACACAAACTTATATGTGATGATTGTCCAAAGGACAGACTCAATACAATAAAATAGCCAGGATGACTCAGTGATGGAGCTTTGTCACAAAGAACCAGAAGTCCCAGGTTCGTTTCTGCTGACTGAATTGTAAATTTTACTTAATTGCATTTAAACCATTTGTTTGGTAGCAATCCATTAAAAAATACATCCCCAAAGCATATAAGTACCAGTTCGGGATATATATAATATATATAAATTGCACTAATTTAATAAGGATGGCCGCATGGTCTTAGGCATTACTTTCACGATATATTTGACTGCCAATTATGGGTAGATCGGGGTTAGAATCCCAGTCAGATATACTGAGGGTTTTTTCCTAGAAAGTTTTCCACTCACTCTACCTCCATGCAAATGCGGGTACACTTCCTCTAAATTAAACCTTACTCTTCCTTAGATCACTAGCGTAACCTATAGGCCTACATATGCGTAGAGCAACAGTTGTAAGGCGCGATGCTTAAACAAAGAACAATAGGGATGAGGAAGAAATAATTTTATCGTAAATGTGCAGGCATTTGCATGAAGAGAGAGGGGGTGCTCAATAAGGAAAAAAGAATCCTAAGTACACTTGACCGGGATTCAAAACACAATTTTCCCGTCAACAGAAGTCCAATATATTTAAAAAATGATGCCTTAGACCAGTGGTTTTCCAAACTTTTTTGCTCATGGATCCCTTTTAGCTTTGTAAGATATCCACGGATCCTCACACCTTTACTTGCATTGAATACAATGTGTCTGGATGATTGATACCCAAACTTTAAAAAGTATATTAAAATAATTTTTTTTTCCAAAGTGACACAACCATTACACATGTAATAGTATATTAAATAAATATTAATTCTTACTCTATTAGTGTTAAGAATGGTTTTGTTGCTTCGTCTCACAAAGTCCTTTAAAGTTGGAAGAGATTGTAGACAGCTGAATTCTCATTTCGAGTGCAATGTCCAGTCTGCAAAGATAGTTATATTTTGTTGCTGCATACCTTGAAAATCCAGCTTCACACAGCCAAGTTGTTGGAAACGGAAGAGGTTTAAATACTGCACATTTAGACACTTGTGGATATTCTTGAAGAAGACTGAACCGGAATTCAACCAGAGGAACTTCACTGAATTTCTGTTTCAAACCAGTATCAGATGTGATATCTATCAAACACTCGTAATTTTGCACGGACATTAATTCCATCCGATTTCTCGGAAGCACAATATGGATTTCGTAACCCAGTCAACGTCATCTCTAGAAGATGGAAAGTATTTCTTAAACGTTTGTTACAAACCATTTCACTGTTGGACGATGCTACTATGAATCGTTTCTTACAGGCTAGATTCTGTTTCTATCAAGAAGTCATTCAAAGTTTAAAGCATTTATACTGTCTTTTTTCAATACATCTCTTCCAAAATTCAAATTTATGATCAAAATAAGCTATTCTGTCCCTTGTTGTAAATACCGACATACTCTTTCCTTGACATGACATATTTAGTTCATTAATAATGCTTATAAAAATGTCCGCTAAGTAAGCCAATTTCTGAAGCCAAGATATATTCACCAAACAGGGATAAAGCTCAAATGGTTGATCAATAATAAAAATAATTCAGAGCAAAGTTCAAAGACTCTAACAAGAACCTTACCCATAGAAAGTCATCTTATTTTTGTGTGTTCGCTTCCCATTTCTTCGCAAAGTAATTTAAACATTCTGGCATTAAGTGGTCTTGATTTAATGTGGTTCACTGTCTTTACAACATCATACAAAACAGTTTTAAGGTTGTTTCCATAGTTTTGGCAACAAGCGCTTGTCGATGGAGCACACATTGACTATTCAAACAAGACGGCGCCAACTCTTTGATACTTGCCACGACCCCTGCCGTTTTACCTGTCATTGCTCTGGCTCCATCAGTGCACACATCAACACACTTTTCCCAACTTATAAAATGTTCTCTCATGTAACTATTACTTATTTTAAAGATTTCTTCTCCAGTCGTACGACTTTCAAGAGATTTACAGAGCAACAAATCATCCTCGATTTTGTTCTGAAACAGGTAACGCACAAATACAAGTAATACTGCTATCTCTGACACATCTGTTGATTCATAAAGTTACAACTAAAAAGAAAAACTACATTTAAGTCGCGACACCAATTATTTCTCTATATCTGTTGAAAGATCTTGAATTTGACGTTTAATAGTATTATTAGATAACTGAATTGTTTCAAGTTTCTTTTTCGATTGCTCATCAAGCGCACAAGCTACCATTTCAACCGAACAAGGCTTGATTAGGGTTTCAGCGATAGTATGGGCTTCTCCTGCAAGTACAATACGGTAACTCAATTTGTAGGAAGCCTCGATAGCGCTTCCACTGTCAGTTTTTGAACTTTTCACCTTAAGACTCTGACAGTTTGTTAATGCCCCAAGTTTACGCTTGTTAACATCTTTTTCCTTATATTCAGGGTAATTAATATCACGATGTCTACGAAGTTTGGCAGGTAGCATAAAACTGTTTGATAACACTTTGTTGCACAAGACGCATAGTGCATCAGGGGCAATTTTATCACATGTATACGTAGAACCCAGAGACAAATAGGAATCATTTCATTTTCGTTTTTTTACTACTTTTAACAGTTCTAGAGCTGTCGTTTCTAGATGGAGACGTAAAAAGTTGAGATTCACTTACAACGTCGGTTAGACTGGTACATGCTGGAGTAATACTCGATTGTTTAACTAAATTATCCCTTTTTAGCCACGGATCCACGATAAGTAATAAAAATAATAGTATCGATGTTATTGCATGTTATTTCCCTCACTTTATTGTATCTACGACTAAACATACGAGGAGAGGAGCACCCATTAACAGTTATTAAAAATTTTTATCCACATTGTCATGAATACATAAAACAAATTGATTAACCCTAATTAATATATTAAATAACATGAGCACACGGTACCTAACAAATGCGGCGAGTACAATGTTGATCAAGAGTGAGACAGAGCATGTCACTAAACTGCGATCTGTATCTATAGAAGTTTGAAATTACACTAAAATTAGAGGAATAACTGCCAGTCCTGATAGCAGGTGTCTAGGAGAGGGTTGATAATCGTGAGAAATATACAGTTATTCGAAAGAAAAATAGGGGAAAAATGAGGGAGGGAAATAACAATTTAACTTCAACTACGATTCCGAAAAAAAATAGATTAACATGCAAACTGATGTTGCTCAGCCGGACAGTAAATATATATTCAAGATATGTTCTCTTGCTTAGATATTCTAAGTCATATGAACTAAACGTATAGTCAATTAAATAAGTTTCGTGATTATTTCTATCAAACCATTATCGCTTTTAAAAAAAATCAAAGTATCCATTATAGAAATTAATCCGCGGATCCCCTGGGAACTGTTCACGGATCCCTTGGGATCCACAGAGCACAGTTTGAGCTGTGCACTAAGGCAGTGGGCACAATTGAGCTATTATTAATTTAAAAAATACTAGTACATACTATATACTACTATCATCCTTTCCCCGTCCCCCCAGCTAGTCTATAGCAACATTAATACTCGTTCTTCTCTAAACGTGTTTAAATAAATATTAAATTTGTATGAAGTTTTATCTTTAATTTTACACCTATAATAAATTCAAAAATTCTCTATTTGTAGACAAATAGGATCAAGCTAGAATTAATAATATATTTTAATTTTTTAAATAAAATAAACTTTATTATTTTATCACTCATTTTATATAACGCCTTTTCACTTACAAAGAGCAATACACATTTTTTAAAAATCAGTGTTTTCCTCAATTTTTGAACCAGTCTAGGCTTCTTTAAAATACATTAATCAAGTTTTTTAAAACAATTTATGTATAAGCCTTCTAAAATTTTGAATATTTCAATAATAATTTGCTTAAACTGAATATATTTATATAAAAAAAATACACACTTTAAACAATTTCTTTTGGTTTAAATTTTCAATATGTATAATTTAAAATTAAAATTAATTTAATATATGTAAATACACAATTGGTAGTAATTTTAAACTAATAGAATGATATTTTAACCTTAATTAAATAATTCATTATGTTTGTTTTATAACATAACTGAGGGTATTAGTATATACCCATATACAAAGTTTTAAAAATGTATTTTCATTCAATATTTACACTTTTTTACATTATAATTGAATTGCCTATTTACACACATCTAATAAGTCATACACACATTTAATATTTACATAAAGAAATAACATAACATTGTGCATACAGATTAAAACTAAAGTAAACATTAATTTTGTCACTTAAAATGTACAAATCATTCATCCAACATTAAAATTAAATTCATATTTACATTTGGTATTACTTGAAATCATGATTTACAAATTAAACTTCCACTGAGGATTCTAGAATAAAAAAACACAATTTAAACTTCACCTCGAAATAGTTATTTTTTGTTAAAACTCTCTTATTAATACGCATTTGACTTAATTTATCCCATATTCTTTAGGTAACTAATCAGTTACAATATAAAAACAACAACATTTTAATTGTTATTCCAGTTAAACAATTGCTCATTAAATTGATCTAATTGTGATAGCATCAGGGCAGTGTCGTGTCGTGTCGTGTCCAGGTTAAGAAGAGCTTGTTACAACTATAGCTGTGATTTGTTCTCACCCACTATGTCCCCATTTGACCAATAACGCGCAGGATTTGCTCTACACTCTTGTATTTCCGTTGATACCTGACCAAAGAGTGTTCTACTGAGTGATGAGAACAATATTCCCAAATGCAGTTCAAACAAGCTCTGCTTACACTGGTAACACTCCACGCCACGCCATTGTTTGAGACCTAGCTGTGAGCTGGGAGCTAGTAAACTCTATTCATGGGTATTGTGAGGGGGTTAATAGGGTGGCCAAGTTCGTGATCATATCATTCGGATTCTTCAGTTGGTATATCATTATTTTTCATCTCGATTTTAAAGGTGAAATTGACTCTTTCTGGCCCCCCTTGCCCTTCTAATAACTGAGAGCTAGCAAAGCTCAGGACCCTGTTCGTACCATTCGTAGAGTGGGAATTTAAACACATTTTTGATCGCCTAATTGACAACAAATTGTTCAAACACTTATAAAAACAACAACTTAGAATGACATTTCTTTAGTTCAACCACTAATTTGTCAAATTTAAATTTGCTAAAAAAAAAAAAAACTCCGCTTTAACCAGATGATCATTTTAACTTTCTCCTAAGGAGTAAGACCTTTTTGTCGCCATTGAAATTTGTTATGTGGTACCGAACAAGGACGTAAGATACGACACTGGTACATAACAATTTGCATAGGAAGGACCTTATTTGACAAATAGAACATCTACTATATTTACTTTCACGTATTCATACGTAAAATCATGGGAACTGCAGCTGTCACTTTTGATAGATATTAGCAATACCTATAAAATTACTTTGATAATATATTAAAATACTATCAATTTTGGCCACAAAAGAGTATGTTTTTATTTTCGAAAAGGTTCTTCCAACCAAAATCCTATTGAACCAATATTTGCGGCGGTATATTCTTAAATCATGACGGTTCTAACAAAAAAATATCGAACCTTTCCCATACGTGGTGTGACTCACTCCTTACACCCTAACCCCGAAGACCAGTTGCAGATCCCCCCCACGGGGTCGAATGACAACTGCTTGGGGCACGTGTACTCCCAACCCAGGAGCCCGCCGTTCTCCATCTTGGCGCAAGAGATGAACTTCTTGCACGAGTACGGGTGAGGGAAACTGCCTTGGTCCAGACACTCGATGTAGCCGTCGTCGTGCACCATCACCTTGTTCGACTTGGGGGAGGACTCCACGAAGCCTTGGTCGTCGTCGTCGTAATACTCGTAGTCTAGGATCGCTGGGGGTGGCGTCTTGCGGGTTAGAGGGGCGGCGCCCTCGGTTGACTTAGGGGCAGAGGGAAGCTTGGTGTACGGACGAGGTCTCAGTGGTTGCCTTCTCAGAGGGGATGACGTCGGGGAAGGTGACGGCGTGGTGGATGCCTGTCGAAGTGAGGTGGACGTTGTGTATCTTGATATCTTTCGCGATGCTGGTAGGACACCTAAAAAGAACCACAGCTTCTTTACTTCTCTTTAATATAAAACAAAAATTGAGGTATATAAATATATATTTATTCCCGCGTCTTACTATCTGCTTGGGCTATGCGCAAGTATGATAATTACTATAATGGGGTAGGGATGAGAAAGGAAGCATTTTAGAAATAATCTACTTGCATCTGCTTGGAATGAGAATGGGAAACCATTTAGGAAAAGCCTCCTTCATTAGATCTGACCGGGATTTTAACACCAACCTCCTCTTCATCAGCAGGCCAGTCTAACATGAGAGTGACGCCTTAGACCATTCGGCCACTGAAGCGGGTATTTGAGGTATTTAACGTTCACTTTATGAACCGATTGATTATATCAGCACGTGACTTATAAAATAACTTAAATCTATAACAGACATAACACCCAGCCCTCGAGCCATTAATTCATCACTTGCAAGGCCGTAGTCGGGGGGGGGTTCAACCCCCACCCAAATTTAACGAACAATATATATATGGCTTTATTTTTGGTTCAAACAATAAAAAAAACTAAGGCAAAATACAAATTAGGGGACCGTGTTACCATAAAAAGCACCTTAGAGAGCTTCTAGAGGTGTTTAATATCTAGAATTTTTCCTTGCCTTCAGCAGTTAGAGTGTTATGTTACTATAAAAACATTTTATAGAACTTATATAGGTGTTTAAATATATAGATTTCTCCTAGCCATACCCGCCTCGGTGGCGTAGTTGGCTAACGCGCTAGTCGTGATGAGCTCGACCGCCGAGGACGGGGAGATCGAGGTTCGAATCTCGGTCGGGTGAACTGGGGGAGGGGGGGTGGTGGTTCCTAAATGGTTTTCCACTCTCCCTCCACGCAAATTCGGGTTCACTTCCTCTAAATTCAACCTTCCCAATTCCTAATCCATTAGCGTAATTAGTACTTAAGCGTATAACACGAACGGGTAGTAAGACGTGGTGCTAAATATTAATATTATTCTCCTAGTCTCCAGCAGTTAGGGAGCTATGTTGCCATAAAAACACTTCAGATGGCTTCTAGAGGTGTTTCATATTTATAATTTGTCCTAGCGTCCAGCAGTTAAGGGGCTATGTTGCCAGAAAAAACACTTTAGATAGCTTCTAGAACTGTTTATCATTTAGAATTTTTTCTAGCCTCTGGCAATTGGGGAATGTGTGCCCACCAAACCCCTCGTGAAATGATTGGCTGGCTACGGCCTTGATAATTTGAAAGTGAAAACCCATATTCAAGCAACTATACATTTTACAGCCAAACCAGGAAGCTAACCCCGTGACACTTAACCTTTCTCTTTAATAAGAGAACTTGAAACAAAAAAGGAAAAAAACAAAACAAGAAATGTACCAATTATTAAAAGCTCAAATATTTTATTTAGATTCTGGTCCTGCGTTAATTTCATACACACTCGCTCTCAACTTTGTTTTGTGTGTGTGGTTGGTTAAAATTTTTACTGAGGTAGAGGAAATAGTTTACTATTATATCCCCGCTAAGCCTGACTTCACCTGGAAATAGCCCACGAGTTACTGCCGTGCATTACATTATATATGTTATTAAAATGAAGAGTTTGTCTGTCATGAGTATTGCACGATATCTACCGGATGCAGAGGTTTATAATAAAAAAAATCAGTTCCTATGCATGAACGTGTGCATCTCTAAGCCGGAATTTTAAAAGTTGTACGAGATTGGGTTTAAATTTAAAAGCACTAGCTTTAACGTTACTATCCACGTACAATCATTTAACTAAAAACTTTTATCCTGGAAAACGCCGGGTACTTTAACTAGTACATTAGAGAATTATAAAACGACTACAATCTTTTAGAACATATTCAATTTAAATTAACGTTGAGAAATATATTTTCAAAAGTCTAGCCTGAAAAATCAAATAATGAAAAAAGCTGTTTTTCCATAAAAATGTAGTGCAAGTAAAGAGGTGGAAAGTTGAGATTTTTTAAAAATTATTTTCAGCGGTGGATTAAGCAACAATCATGTTAACCCCCATGAATAATGTGACTAGTATCTGATTGAATTCACTTCAAGTTTTTTATTTTAATGTGAATGTATTTTTATCTTAAATAACTCTCCTGAAATATTCCTAAAACATTGTTTAATTCATTAGTGAAATATGTGGTTATGTTTTTTTTAACTATGCGTTAGCTTCTAGCCCAAACATGCAATAAGACGCGGTGATGAAAAAAACAACAACTGTACCTACGTTTATCACAAAGTGACGTGTCGTGGAGGGTTTTGACAGAGTAGCAGAGTTTGTTAAAACTGTACCTGTGATATGTTCTCGCTCTCACGGCCTCCGTTTGATTAACTACAAATTGGTTTTTAAATAAGTTCTGCTGACCCTGCCAAAACTTTACGCCACTAGGTATTTCTAAACCAAAGAAGATATTAATCATAGCTATAAACATCATTATAAATTGTCTCCAGCCTGTGGTCGGGTCAGTTTGGTAAAATACCTCCACCTTACTCTATCCTTCCACCATTCTTCCTCCTTTAGTTGCTTCCATTCTTCTACTCTCACTTGAACACGTTATGTTATGTGCTCCTCCCTTCTCTTTATTGTCCACCCTTGCGGTCTTTTTCCCTACATACTCCATTAGCTTTGGTATCCTCTCTTTTCCCATTCTCATTACATGACCATATTATCTCCAGCTTTCTTTCTCTACTATCCCATGCACTCTTTGTACCTGAGATATTAATGATGAGGATAACTAACATCAAATGTAACATCATACCAACGAAGGAAAAAAAATATGACTAGATTAAGGAAACGAAACACATTTTACCCAGTAGATATTTAAATTCTGGGCTCGCAAATAAGAGTCTAAATCATTGAATATTTTGTTATCCCCTACGTTATAGTAACCGATTATATTATTTGCATATATTAACTACGCTGGGGTCAGGGTAGGCAACCCTGTCGCCAATCACCCCAAGTGACGATTTGCCCATAGAAGTGTGGAGAATTTAAGTTTGCAAGCTCTCACAGTGAAATAAACTTTTCCCTGATGGCTTATGCTAGCTATAACTTGATATTTCTTGCATATCATTGAAAGCATTCCGCAAGTTCATTGAATTCATATATCCAGCCAATGTTTCTCAAACTTGTCAGGCAAAAGTATTGCCAAATTTCTCAATGAATTATATTACATTTTAAACCTGGACCATTTTTATCAATTGCTTCTGTGATAATAATTGTAGCTGAGTAATCAACGTGTAAAGAACATATTTTGAATAAATTTGTTCAAACAGTGTGTTGTTGTTTGAAATGTTTGAGTGAGCAACCTAAATTCTATATTTGTACATGTTGTGGCGAATTTCCCTTCTCATTCGCCCCATTTGTGGCTACATTGAAAAATATGTTTCCCACCTCCGCGTAAGAGGAATAGGGATGATACAGATCTAATTTTAAAGGAAAAGTAGGCTACTTATATTTGCGTGGAGGAAGTGTGGGAAACAATCGATCAAAGTACACCCAGTTGGGATTCAAACCCCGATATCTCTGTCACCAGAAACCTAGTATTATATGAAAGTGACGCATTTGACCATTCAACTACTGATGTGGGTCATTAAAGATTTAATTTTTTATTAAGAATTTAATTAATCACTAAATACTTACTTGTCCGTAGCACATCGTCGGAATCTCCAACCTGACTCGCACCATTTTCCAAGCGGCCCTTCTGGCTGCCCCTGAAAGTTCCACCACCTCTCACTCTCTTGGTATTAACCAAGGCCACGCTCTTCTCCGTGTTCTTATTGGCTTGATCCAGCAAGTCTTCAGAGAGGTTGTCCATGGCGGTTACTTCCATGTGACGCGATATACTACCCGGAGTCGTCGTCGCGTTATCCCGGTCCTTGTCCCGAGATGCAGACGTCGCGACGTCTTGACCGAACCCACCGTCCGGCGTCGCCAGATTGGTCAAGGCGGCCACGGCGACGTTGGCGAGATCCGGTAGGTCTTCCGTCTGTTCTAAAGGTTGAGAGTCTTCGACGAAGGCTGAAGGTTGGACCTGCGCGTCGTCGTTAACTGGGGTTGCCGCCGTCGTGCTAGTGGACGCACGTCGTTTGGGGAACGAGAACTTTCGAGTCCTGTTGGTTGGAGGTACGACTGCATCTCCTGAAATGATTGAACAAATACCTGGTATTGTTTGTTTACGTTGGGATGGTAGTAATCCTGAGTTGAGGAAGATCCGTTTGCAGTTTTTATAGAAAAAACCTTTTAGATACCAAATACAATAACAGAATTGTTTTAGTAGATACGTTTAGTTTAATTTTCTACAAACCAGTTCTTGGATATCCATCATGGACATCGTGGAAGTTGAACAGGACTTTTTACCTTTATTAAAAATGTCCTGTTCCCACACAACTAGTTTTATCACAAAATATTCAAGAATTTTTGAGATTACCTATTTACCATGTTATTTATGTAGATGATCTAACACAGTCGGGAGTGTTTGTGTTCACTCATCACAGCTGAGACACTCGGGACACCAAAAGAAAAACAATATATTAAGTGTTCAATCCTAATATTGTGTGTACAGTATTGCGACCCACGAGCCAAAGAGAGACAGAAACTTCGGCCTTTTGACCTTAAAAGGTTGAATACCGCTCTATTAGGCTGTGGCTGTACTTTGGATAGTCTGTGTGGGGGCTTGGGTGCGTTGATACCTCATAGGGTTATAATTTGACTACTTGGACAACCTAATATATAAACTGTGACAAGCAGTCGGATCAGAAAAAATAATATCGTTTAGTTCTGTGGACACCCCTAGTGACACTATTAATTATTTACAGTCCTTTTAGGATCACAAACAATTTTACGGAAAGTATCATAAACATAATTTAGTATTTAATGTGGTTTTCAGGAGACTTCTGACGACTATTTTAAGGTGTCTCATCACAAGGTGTCTAATGGTATATTTATTCTAAGAAAGAATGAATGAGATTGTTAATTATTACTAATTAAATAGATATAAGCTTTGAATGTGAATATAAAAAATATATATTTTGCGTCTGGGCTACATCAATTGTAGGACATTAGGGGAAAGATTAGCAAATACTAATGTTCCGATGTCCAGACTACGCCTGAATGTACTGATCGTACATTCTTTCCGCGGAGGCTCTTTCAATGTCCCGATGAGATGAGAGGATGGTGATAGTGAGTGTGGTGGTGATAGTGAGTTTGAGGGTGAGTGAGTATGAGTTTGTGGAACCAGTGGAAACATTTTACCTAATTTAAGCTTAACTAACCAAACTCTGGTGACCGTTGGGGTCTAAGGCATCAGCCGGTAGTCTAACCCAGGACCGCTAGGCTCTTAGCCAAGTGCACTGACCACACTACACCACAGGTCCGGTTATTATTGTACTAAACACGTTACATTTCCTTAATCTCGTCCTGAGACGTACCTTTGTCAGTGTCGACGATGGTCGCGTTCAGAGGCGTGACGTCTGTCGGCGAGGCGTCGCTGTCCTGGGCCCGAGGTCCGTACTTCCTTCTCTTGATGATCCTCCTCTGAAGGCCACCGCCCTGTTTGGCTGTCACCTCTGCTGGGGGCGGCACTGCCGTGGTGGTAGAGGCCAAGGAGTTAGTAGTTCCTCGCTGCCTCTGTCGGGAGGTGAATAGGGTCCCGGGTTGACGTCTAGGCTTGCTTGTTGTGATGACCTAGAGTTCACAACCAGAATTTAATAACTTGCTGGTTGATATTAGTTTTGTGTTTCCTCAAAAGTTATTCTTTTTAAATGGTAAATTCAAGCAGAGCTACATTTTATTTGGTCACCACGTCTTACTACCCATTCAAGATGTACGCATGTGTGCTAATTATGCTTATGTATTATATATGATAAAGGTTGAATTTAAAGTAAATGTACCCGAATTTGCGTATAGGGATAGTGGAAAATCATTTAAGAAAAACCTTAGTACACCTGACTGGGGGTCGAATCCCAGATTTACCTTTCAACGGCAGTCCAGTCTATTGGCAGAGTGACATCTTTGACCATGCGGTCAACGAAGCTGGTTAGTACTACGATTATAATTCACAATGCGTCACTTCCAATATAAATGATACAAAGAAAATATCTTAAATATGCTTTTAAATAACTATAAGCTCTTTGAAATTTAAATGCTATTCTTTGGATTATCCATCAATTCCGATGGGCCCTCCAAAAATTCGTAAATCCAAATTTAAATAAACTTAAGAATTTTATAATTAAGATTTATAAATAGCTCTCTAGAAAACTTGGGTTTAAATGATTAAATTAAAATAACTTAGCCTTAACATCTTTATGTCATAATAATACAAACATGTTAATTTTATTACCTTACTTCTTACAAAATCTAATTAAATTCCATGCTTGTTAATATTTATAATTGTTACTCAAACCTTAGTTAGAACACAGAACACAGAAGAGATTGTAAAATGTGATGATGAAGTGGTTATGTTAGTTATCTGATGAGATTAGCTTCAGACTTCCGGGCGATTCCAACCACGAAATAATTCCAGTTCCTCCATCCTTTTCCGCCACAACATTAGATTAAAAGAGAATGGAAAATAATTAATATGTTAGCATGGTTTATTTTCCCAAAAGACACAACAGAAATTAATTTTTTTTCAACACACACATTTAAAGAGCTGAGAATGTTCCATTTGTCATGACCGTTTTATTTTCTACTTTATTTTTCATGTGTCCTTATCCAATTAGTTGAAATACATATATGAGGACAAGTTTTTTTATATATAAGCGCTGATTTTGTTATTTTCAAGCAGAATTCAGTGCAAAAGAAAGTCTTCAACTAAAATATAGTCGGCCATATTTTTTTCCGATTAAGACAAAATCGTGATCTACTGTAAGCGTATCATGTTTTTAAAGTTAAAATTCACCATTTATTACTCCAGTACCAGTCCAATATTTCATTCCAAACCGATGATTAGTTAAAAAAAATAATTAGCAAAAACAAGCAGATGTCCCCCAAGAATCCAGAATTACTTGAAGAGGCAGTTAGTTTTTGAGAGCGTAGAGAGCGAAGAAATAATAGCGATGTGTTTTGAGTTCCTACCTCTTCCTGAGTCACCTGGAGCTCATTGTCATCGGCGACCGTGCTGGGTCGCCTTCTTCTCACCACCTTTCTTCTCTTGTTGTCCCCTCTTTCATCCGCAACGGCCTTTTCCGTGCTCTGGAACCTTCTAACACTTCCACGTCTGAAATCAGCTTGGGTTGAAGAAGTGTCTTCGAGTTTCACCTGTGATTTGGACACTTCATGAATAATTGAATCATTCCGGGATCTAAATTTAGAAACACCTCTGCCTACAGATACTTGTGGCCGTATAGCTCTTTGTTTTTCATCCGAGATGTCCAAAGGGGAATCTAAATAATCCTTTGGCACATATTTCGATGACGCGCTAGAATCTGGTGTATTTGTGCTGCCTCTTCTAAGGTAGTTATCTGTGACCGTGGTTCTGATATTAAGGTTTTCATCAACATACCTGTTAGTATCCTTTTCAGTATAATAGTTATCCTCTGAAGTCCTTTTTTCATCTCTAGACGAATCTATCCTTGTTGGCTCATTGTTCACAACTGCAAGATCAACTAAATGGTTACCTTCTTCGTCAACAGTCGTGGCATATTCTGCACTGGAAGGAGACGCTGTGGAAATAAAATGGCGATTGGTATCTTCAAGAGTCGCTAAAGATTCGTGTTTCTCTTCATCTGTTGGTGGGTCTTCCTTTATTCTTTGATAAGTATTCGGTTGATTCAGTGAATTATCTAATTCATTATCACTATCTGAGCCCAGAGAGCTAGAAGGATTCACTGAGATAATATTAGTTTGAGGACGTTTTCTGATTTTCTTGACCCGGACTTGTTTATTTGGAAGTTTACTAGCTAACTGTGATGCTGGCGTGGGAGAATTTTTAAGTGTCGTCAAATTTATACTAGGTTGTTCTGAAACCAAGTTGTCTTGTTCATTGTTTGTAAAAATAGATATAGTCGATGATGGAAATGTGAAGCTTTCTAAGGTAGTTTCAGAAGTAAAAATATTTGTTTCATTTACTGTAGATTTGAGAGTGTTTGCTTCAGCCAAACCTACAGATAATGTTGTAGATATTGTTAATTCTGTCGGGAAAGTCATATAGTTTTGAAATTCTTGTACTATAAGTGTTGTGGACGTGGAATTTATGTTATCTGTATTTTGTTTTGTTGAATCATTGTTAGTTACATCACTATTTTCTATTAAAGTCGTAGGCAGCGTTTGATTTTCTAATATCACTGAGTGTAGCATATCATTTGTTCTTTCTGAAGAAGAAGTTTCCATCTGCATGTCTGTTGTAGTTTTAATATCTTCTTTAGTATTAGAAGAAATGTCGGTTTCTTGTGCTGGAACAGTTTCAGGAATTTCAGTTGTGGACCTTGTTGGTAGCCGATACACACGACCTCTGGTAAATCCTCTCACCCTCTTAGCCTCATCTTTATTTCCTCTGGTTTCTCCTAATATTGTATATCTAGAACTTTCTGTCGTAGATGTTGATGGTGGTCTATATACACGCCTTCTTGGAAACCCTCCCGAATTCCTGGTGGTATTTTCACTATCCTTCAAATCACTCAAAGGGCGGAAAGGTTTCCTTACTCTTATAACCTGCCTTTCATTTCCTTCTTTAGGGTTTGATGTAGCTGTTGGCCGATATTGTCGTGGCCTCGTTCTTATATTTGGTCTGTTTGTTAAATACGTCGTTGTTGCCTGAGTCACATTAGTTTGTTCGTTATTAACTTGTTCGGTGGCTTTTATTAGAAGCCCAGGAGCCTCTGTGGCCTCTATACCTGTAAACCTACCCACATATTTGTTAGCTGTTTCTGTTTCAAATTCAATAATGTTAGTTGTAGCTTTATCCTCTATTTCTGTAGTATTTGCACTTTGGGAAGTTATCTGTAAATCTCTATCGGATATGGTTGTACTTGCCACTGTAATTGTTTCATATTGTTCCGACATCACCACAGAGCTTTGCCTATGTTTTTCAGTAGTGTTTTTTAGATCAGAAGTTTTTTGATATGATTCAGTAACTGTATTATCATATAATGACATGGTCAACGTTGGGTGAAATAACTCTGTAACTGCATCATTTACTTTATCCGTTTCAAAGCCTAATGTTGGGGCCAAAGGTGATTTATTTGTGGCTACCTCCTCAACCTGGCTCAGGACAGTTCCTGCCTGCGTTTCTGGCTGAAGAGTTGTAGGATTGGTGGGGAAGTCCGTCTTATAATTCTCTTTAATGGTCACCGATGTTATCCTATTAATCTCCATTATCTTTTCAATTTTAGGTTGCGGTGCTATTATGTCTCCTGTTGTGATGAATCTTAATTTCTTTCGCGTCGTGTTAGGGTCTTGAAAGGTTGTAGGAGGAATAGTTGTATCAGTAGGTGAAGTTGTTCTTTCAAATTCAGAATATGATGCCGGTGATAAGGTCAGGCCATCTATGCCATCTCCTTCCTGTGATTGCTTCGCTCTCTGTGCGGCAATCAAAGACCGATATGGAACTCTATTTACCGCTATTCTTTGTCTTTCGGTAGTTCCAGATTCTATCACAGACGTGACCACTCTTGTTACGGTTGGGGTAAATCTTGTGGTAGTAGGAGGAGGTAAAGTATCTACAGTTGTTGGGGGAAACGTATCGGTGTCAAGTGTTAATATGGTTGTATAAACTGAACTCGAAGCTGTGGTTGTAATTGGACTAGGTGTAACACTATCTTCAAGTACAGGAGGAGCTGTCGTGGTAGATGTCCTACTATATTTTGGACGTAATCGGAACGTTGGTCTTGAACTATTTCTATCTTTGGAAACTGTTTCAGAAAAGGAATTACCAGCTGTTGTTGTAGTTGTTGTGGTTCCCCTTCTTCTTGATTTGTATTTGTATTTAGTAGTTGAACTAACGATAGGAATTTCTGAAGATATAAACGTCTGTGACTCCGTCGTTGAAACAGTAGAGCCCCGTATTCTGTAAGAGTTTTTGGGTGTTATTTCTTCAGATACAGTCTCGTATACCTTTCTTTCGGTTGAGTAAATGTCGTTTTTAGTCGAAACTTCAGTAGTAGTTGATCTTCGCCTTTGAGCTAAATCTAAATCCCCAATTTGTCGTGAAATTAAAGGTGTTGTAGAGGGTATTGTATTGTCAATAACTGTGTTAGAAACAGTTGTATTGTGGCCTATATCAGTAGTAATAGTAGTAGTTGAAGCTAAACTTACCTGAGGGTCGGTCCCATCTAACAGTTCTGTTGTTACCGCAATGGTCGGTAGTGTTCTAGTTGAAGATTCCTCTTGAAGATTAATGTCCAAACCAGTTGTAGTTGTACGGAACCTACCAGTATCAACGTAATTTGCCCTACCTGTCGCCTCAATCACCTGATTGGAAGCCTCCTCTGTGGTACTGCGATGTCTAAACGTTGGTGTCCCGTCAAAGTCATCATCTGCTGTGTCAGGGAGTCTGTCTTGTGCAGCGAATACATCCCGAGAGGAGCTAACACGTGTACTAGCAATATCAACGTAATCTGTCCTACCTGTCGCCTCAATCACCTGATTGGAAGCCTCCTCTGTGGTACTGCGATGTCTGAACGTTGGTGTCCCGTCAAAGTCATCATCTGCTGTGTCGGGGTGGTTGTCCTGAGGGGATAATAGACTCCGAGGGGAGGTAGCACGCATACTAGCAATGTCAACGTAAAATCTATCCCCACTAACCTGAGGGGTCGTAGTCTCTGTTTCTATCTCAACGTCTTGTTTAGTCGAGACCTCCACTTCCTCTTCTTTGTTAATTACATTCAATTTTCCCGATCGCAGAGGTACCCTTGAGGTTTCTTCGGTGGATGGAAGTCTAGTTTGGTAAGTTCGTCTTGTTGGCTTTGGTGAGGATACACTTTCTTCTTCCGGGGACTTATCGTCACTTTGGATGTCTTCCTGTTCTGCTTCTTGCTGTTCTGGTTCAGGTGTTGGCTTTCGTCTCTCAATTACAACATATCTGAAATAAATTATTATTAAGTGTTAGAAAATACCTACATGGACGTGGACATACATACATGGATTATCCCGTATTACGTGGCTAAGTGAATATAGTGCTTAGTTTAACTTGATATTGGTCAATAGCGCGCTAACACTTGCATGAAGATGTTTCTCTCTATTGATAGTCAATGGAATGGTCAGTTTAATACAAACCTGTCTTTATATTGGAGTGCAGTTTAATCGAGATGTAGATAGCTTCATGACCCATACTAACAAAATGAATTAGTGCTTTTATTAAGTTAACTCCAACTATATATAAAAATACTTCACCGTTAGTCACATGAAGTTTTGGAAGTAAGGCAAAGTCATGGTTTGGTTCTTTACACTATGGCTTAGTTGAAATTAATTTTCTCTGTTATTAGATACGAAATTAAAATAAGGAAAAAAAAAACAAATTACCGAATGTGTTTAGCGTCTAACTGATGTGTATCCTGGTTTAGCGATACGCTTAAAATACAACGATTTTAGAATTTACGAGTCTTATCCAGGCGGAAAATCACCAATTTCAACTTTATTGACTGTCCAAATCACAGGGTTTGTAGTAAAGGCCAGCAAAAATTAATAATTTTTGTTCAGAGGCCGATACCTTTTTTTTTAGAGGTTCAAACACCTTTTTTATGGCATTGGTAACCCTGTATTAATAGCGTCCATATATTTAACTACTAACTTAAATTAGACATGAATTGTGAATTTGCTAGTGAAAAATTGTAAAGACAATTGTTTTATTTAAAAAAAATCATTTGATACATCTTAAGAATTTGATGTTTAAAAAAATGGCTATTTTCTGAAATTGCGGCTTTCCCTTTGAATATCTTTGAAATATGACATTTTTGGCCTAACTTATAATCAAATCAGATCCACACCAATATGTAAAAGGTAGTTAGCTAAGACTACATGGTAGTTCCCACTGGTCTGTTTTCTGGTTATTTACTTGGATGTGGTCGTGTCTGCATACTCGGGCCGGTCTGGGCGGGCTTTACGGATGTTCACATAATCTCGGCCTCTAGGTTTCACTTCCTCTTCTTCATTGTCATCCGCGAGAACATCGTCATCTTCCTCGAAATCTTCTTCATCTTCATCGACATCTGGGGCTACCGTCGATGGCCTGAGAGTGACAAAAAGTCCAAAGAAACGTTTTAACACATACAAAAAAATAAATAAATCATTTTCGAGTTTCTTATAGTATAAAATTATGAAAATCGAAAAATGAAAACTGGACACGGGAATTGAACCCGGGCTTAGTACGCCAATGCTTTAACCACTGAGATATCCAGGAATCGTCCCGTGGCTGGGTCATTTTTCACTCATATTTTAAGGCAGAGTCTATGATGGACGTGTGAAAATCGTCGGCTACAAATGTGTGATTTATTAAGATTACGAGCTATCAGATAACGAAGCAACCTTCGACTCGGTAGTTGGCTTAATACTGCCCCTTGTACCATTATTATAATTGAAAGGGATTGCATAGTTAAGAATCAAATTGCCAAAGCTATTATTATGCTTTTTAGTGAGGAATTCTCCATCTAGATATCATATTCTGAAAATTGAAAAATTACACCTGGAAACGGGAATCGAACCTGGAACCTTTGGCTTAGTACGCCAATGCTCTAACCACTGAGCTATCCATTGTACAAGTGACAGAAATATGCCAACTACCGAGTTGAAGGTGGCTGCGTTATCTGATAGCTCGTGATCTTAATAAAATCACAAATTTGTAGCCGACGATTTTCACACGTCCATCATAGACTCTGCCTTAAAATATGAGTGAAGAATGACCCTGAGAACGGGATGATTCCTGGATATCTCAGTGGCAAGAGCATTGGTGTACTAAGCTAAAGGTCCCGGGTTCGATTACCGTATCCAGGTGTTCTTTATTTAATTTTCACAACATGATATCAAGATGGAGAGTTCCTCACTAAAAAGCATAAATAATAACTTCGGCTATTTGAATCTTACTTATAGTATCTTGAAATCTAGACTTGAAATACAATTACTAGACAATAACTGCAATTCTAAATAAAATGGTTTAACCTTTCATAACTTTTTTGACATCATTGGAAATCCATCAAATAAAATTCAGAGGGATTAATTATTTATAATTTTTGTAAGGACTTGTGTCTCTAATATTACTACACATCCAGGATTTATACATATTTAAACTAATGGGCTAGGACAAGTAAAATTTAGAGGATGTGGGCCAAAATATGCGTAAAGGTAAAGCTGGGAAGCAATTTAAAGAAAAAAAACCTCATACATCAGTATGGGAATTTTACCCCAATTTTTACATCACTGGCAGCTCAAATAATATCAAACTAATGCTTATGTTTGAACTTCAACCATGCAAATTTTATTCCTTTGATAATGTATTTTATAAATAAAAAGCCTTAAAGTGATCTAAACCATAAATACTAATTAATTATTTACTTACTATGTCATTACTATTATTATGTCAAATTTAATAAAGACCTAATAATTTATCCCTCTATTTCAAGATTTAAACGTTTCAATTTATAGACTTCAAAATTATTTACCAGTACTCTGGTAAAATACAGTGTATCTAATTGTCATAGGAGTGTCGTGTAGTTTTACCAGGGTAAGCAGAGCTTGTTAAGACTGTACCTTTTGAAATATTCTCACCCACTTTGTCCCCATTTGACCAATTATAGATAGGCCCTGCTCTACAAACCTCACATGAGAATGTATTTCAGTTTATATCTGACCAATGAGTGTTACACTAAGTGTTGAAAATATTCACAGGTATAGTTTGAACCAGCAACGCTCACTCACCATGGAAACACTACATTCCACACCACTGTTAGTTGTATATTTAAAATACGTTGAAATATATAAATAAATACTGAACTTGAACTTTATTAACAGATGTGTTTTCCCAACTCACCTGTCTCTCTTGATGGTGACATATTGGGGTCGTTCGAATCTTGACGGTGTTTCTTCCAGTCCTTCCAACCCTTCATTTTGTGGACCAATCGGCCTGTTGCGAAATATTGAGGTATACCTTAAAAAATCAACATAAAAAATAGGGTTGTTTCATTTTCCACATATAAGGTGGTAGTGCAGGGGACGTAAGGTAAGTGTTTTCGCCATTTTTATAGTGAGGCATATTTCGGTCTAAATAAATAAAATATTTTTCCATTAGAAACAAAGATTTTAATTTTCTTCAAACGGTGATATCAACATTTGTTGAATATCTGTCATGAGCATACCTGCATTAGATGAGAAACTTTTTAAAGGAAGAGAAAAAGTTGTCACCCTTGAAAGATATTTAACAACTGTTGATATCATCGTGTGAAGACAATTAAACTATGTTTATACTGGAGATTTTTTATATTTATTTTGGCCAAACAAATGTTTTGTTTTAAAAACTCAAGAAACGTGGACATTTTCTCACATTCCCTGCCCTCCCACCTAAACAAGACAAGGGCAAATCTGGGCCATTGAGACACGGTTGCTTGACAAATAACACGAATTATTGTAGCTATTAATTGAAATTACTATTTGAAATAGAAACAGATATAGGGCCTACATGATGAGATGGAGATAACAAAATAAGATTTAATACTAACAATATTATAATATAAAATGGTCAAACAGGAACGATTGAGTGGGTAGATTCCCACAATAGACTTTCTCGGCAGACTAGGGCTTGACCCTCGTAGTTTACAGGTTATTACTTCCCTTAATAGTGTTATACCTTCTCTTGACCCTTCGAAGTTGTGTTCATAAAAAAATCTAATTTGAGATTTTAATAAATTGTCAACGTTTAATGATCCTATGAAACAGAAAATTTGATTTTTGCGATGCCGTCTGTCTGTCCGTTTGTCCGTGTTTCGGACTAAAGCCGATACCATTTTACCGGTTGGGCTGAAAATTGGTATCTGGGGTTTTCATAAGGTTCTCCCGAGGAGGTTTTGGAATTAGGTATCCAATCATAAAATTAAGGGTAGTTTACTGAAAAGCGAAAGAAGATTTTCTCAAAAGCTGCTTTAACAATTTTGATTAAACTTGGTATCTATATATTGTTTAACATTACAAACACAATGGCAATTTTAATTTCTCCATGTAAATGACTTGGCAATTTTGATAATGTATCCGCAACTATTTGAGATGCGAGATAATTTATCATTGTAAAGATGTGGTATTATTAATATATATAACTCTTTTGCTTGAAATATATTTTTATAAAATAAATAGTTTCTGGACTACAATCCTATATAAGTATTTTTTATTCAAGTCTATGAAATTAGAATGCTCTTTGGTGTACACATATGTTCCTTTTAGTTAAAATTGTTCTGTAACATTTTATATTATTTCATTTACGCAATTTGGTGGAGTGTTTCTGGTTGCTTTAACGTAATTTTATGGAAAACTCTTTGGTCATTTTAATGTCGTTTTGAATTTTTAGGTTAACTTATATTATCTTGTTTTGCGTAGTTTTGAAGTGATTTTTCAGCGTTTCTTGAATAATTTTTTTTTATAATTGAGTCATTTTTAGACATTTATAATGAGTATGTATACTTTAAATTCTGCAGCTATTTTATAAATGCATAAATACTCAAGGTTTTTTTTTACCACATTGTTGTCGTAATGAGAAGATAATGTAGTCAATAAAATTTATATTCTCTTTGCTTGTCTGGTTGTAAAATACTCACTCCTGGAGAGACAATACAATAATTAACATGAAGAGGGCTGCGTTGGGGAGGGGTAGCTATTACTTCTGAAGCAGATATTTGTAAATAAACTTTATAATAAGATAGTACAAAATTTCATTTGCTAAGGACGTTTCATTGCATATATATTTTTTTAGTGTCTCTTTGTAAGATAATTATGTGTTTGATTTAGTCATGTGTATTTTTACGAGTTTTTGTTCATATTCTCGGGTATTTTTTTTGTAAATATGAAGTATCTTTTAGAATTTTTAGTCATTTTATAGTTCATCTTTTGTTAAACTTTTTTTTTATAAAAGTCCGGGGCCCTAATGAGAATAATAAAAGTGGTACCACTGAGATTTTCTGGACGCCAATAAAGATCTTCACTTGAATAACAAGAAAATTATTTCAATACAGAGTGAAGCGCTGATCCAATATCACCTCACCTAGTGGATGCGTCAGGGGACACAGTCGTTGACCTAGATAACACGGTCGGTCCTCGGTCGTTGTTGTTTCTGTTGACGTTGCGACTCAGAACTCGCTCGTACAGACTCTTGCTGATCCCTCCAGGGGCCCCTGCGCTGTTCTTCTCCTGCGCCTGAAGCTGTTTCTCCAGCTGCTCGATCCCTCCTGGAGAAACACGTGTATGTTTGGAACATGAAACGATTCCTTCAGGAAGTTATTCTAGGAATTCCCCACAGCGATTTTCATATTAAAACAATAGAATGTTCAAAAAAATTAAAAATTAAAGGGAATACCTAGTTTTAAATTTGTAACTAAAATAAGAATAGGAATATACATTCTACCTAGATTCATTGAATTTTCAATTTACATTTCTATAATTTAAAGGCTGTCGACCTCGGTGGTATTGAAGTAAAGCGCTCGCCTCAGGACCCGATGTTGGTGGGTTCAAACCCAACCGAAGTCAACAGATTTTTCTTGAGCGATAAAAATCCACAGCACTACAAAAGCCATTGGCCCCATGTTGATTGTGACATGTAAAAGAACACTAGAATATATGTGAAAATACCTTTAATGGCAGAATTGGTAGGCCCTTTAGCGCTCGATCATAGAAATTCAGCGTGGAAGTTCAACGGGGTACAACCACCCTTAATAAGCTTCACTAATACATAGGATGTATACCAGATGGTGTGGGCAGCACTAACCAGCCAAAGGGATAAGTACATGCCCAGCTCCGGATGGATTGAATTCACATCAAACCAACCTTCGGGTTGTTGTTGACTTAATAATAAGAAGGCTGTCATTGCGATGTCGACGCTGGTGTTACCTAGTTTCTTGATCAGGTTTATGAGCTCCTGAATGGCTTTAGGATCCTCCTCCACGTCTTCATGACTTTCCACCACTTCCTCGTCCTCGTAATCCTCATACTCCTCATCCTCCTCAGGTGGGGGTGGTGTTGTGGTGGTGGTGGTAGTAGAGGTAGTGGTGGAGCTGCTGAACTTGGTGGTGCGACTGGTTGCGGCGGTTATAGGAGGAGCTTTGGTTGAGGGACCTCCCTCTGTTTTGGAGGCGCCCTTTATCTTACAGATCACATTGCGGGCGTAGTCGCACGAGTCAGCCGCCTTGTTGAAAACTAGGCCTACAAAACACAGCAGTACAGGTTTACATTGTAAGGCAAACGATTGATTTACTTTTTATTTATTTTTGGTGTTAAACGTTCACGTTCAGAACCGACTGATTAAATCAGCACACGACTAATGATTAACTTAAAATTAGAACAGACACAGCATCCAACCCCCAGCCATTAATTAATCACTTTGAAAGGGTAAACTCATTTCACCAATGATAATTTTGTTTTCCACGCTGGGAATCGAGCCCCGGACCCTTAGCTCAGTGGACATACACGCTACCAACTGAACTAAGTTGTCTAACAATGATTTATTAATTTTCAAAAATTAAGGATATACTTATCAATTATTAAATATTATTTAAACATGGCTGTATTTTTTTTATAGCTTATTGCAATGCCAATTTTAAAGAACGTTCCCCTCAATGTTTATTTTAGAACAAAAGTTTGTCATAAAAATAGAACAAATGATATTCTAAAAAAAAAATTGTTAAAAAATAGCTTGAAAACTAGCTTAAATACCCTTAAGTTAGAAAAACCAAAACATTATTTATTATTTTAAAAATAAATTACGAGTTAAATTATTGGACAGGTTCATGAAATGTCGAATAATTTGCTTTGTAAAACAACACTTTGAGGAACAATGAATGTCGTGTTTGTGGTGTAATATAAGTACACTTTGTGTATCCCCTAAGGTAGCAGTCTTACCTTGATGGGTTACACTATGGTGGAGCCGGTAATATAATGCCATAATGTAATAATGCAAGGTTATCTTGATACTTTACAAGGTAAACGAAACATACGTAGGCCTACTGAATTACTCTAAACCATGAAGGTTAAGAAAATAGATTATAATTAGGGATGAGGGAATATTACATTTTTACACTATTTCTCCTCTGTTTAGCACGACTAATATTTAAAATAATGTATTAATTATTTAAACTTATTCATAAACAGATATAGGTGAAAATTGTGCTTACTATACTCGTCTGCATATATATATTCTTATATGTAATCAATAATAAATATTCAATAAAATAATATTACAAAATACCCGCTTCGGTGGCAATTTTGTCTAACGCGCTACTCTCGCAGTAGACTAGACTTCCAAGGAAGGGGAGATCGAGGTTCGAATATCAATCGGGTGTAGCGAGGGTGGTTTTTCCAAAATGGTTTTCCACTCTCCCCTCTCGCAAATGTGGGTATATTTCCCATAAAAACCATTGGTGCGATTAGTACACAAGCGTATAGCTTGGACAGGTAGTGAGACGTGGTGTTGAAAAAAACACATAAAAAACCTCAATTAAATTTCACTTCTTCTCCTTTACCTCATCTCTCTTTTAAAAAAATATTAGAATAATTTCAACTTTTTTGAATATTATTTTTTTTAAATGAACTTACCTGAAGGACACGTGAACTGATGTGCCACAATACCCAGATTGGAGGGCCCGCTGTCCAGACACCAAAAATATTTCTTACAGTCACGTGGATGAGGAAAGAATCCTTCATCTTCACACTTGAAATCTGGGGAGAAATAATTATTATTAATTATTAATAATAATAATAATAATAATAATAATAATAATAATAATAATAATAATATGTCTGAGATACAACAATCTGTTTCTAAATTTGCAGAAAGATCAGCCATCAGGCTCACCGAGAGTGGGTTCAGCGGGACAAAATCCCTGGGGTCCAGGCACCAGGGGGGCCCGACTTGGCTTCGAGGCTTTTTCTTATCATTTTGGACGAAAATATAAACGTCTTAGTGAAACGTAAGAAAAGTGAGATATAATACGCAATTTAAATTAATTACACTATTTACCACTATTTAAACTCGAGTGGATGAGCCATAAAAAAGATTAAATGTTACGCCATTAAGGCCACTGAAATGTTGCAAATTTGTGTATGTTCGTTGTATTTCTGAAAAATTATCCTGCATAATTGAAGTGGTAACTAAGTTATCTTGGGAGTAGCTTCTAGAATAATTTTCTTAAAATCATTGTTAAAAATGATGTACTAGTTTTGTTATTTACATAACAATATACAATAATCTCTGAAAAGTGCACAATATTTGTGGTTCCTTTTTTTGAGGATTGTAAGGGTTCTGAAAAGTTTCGCAGGGGCCTGACAAAATTATTTGCCCCTGGGCCCTTAGTGGTTCTCGATGTCACTGTTAGCCAGTACTAATGTAACGTAGGACAGGGGATGCCCGAATGTACTAATCGTACATCCTTTCCGTGGAGGCTGTAGAGGGGATGATGTTACACTAAATATCATCTCTGAGGGTTGAGACAGAGTCGTGTGGTCAATCTTCCCTTAGATATAATACAATTTTCGCAACGCTGGTTAGTCGATGTTGCCAGTAGCTCCTTACTAGCCCAGCACACACCACCTTTCGACAAAAATGAAAGTGAGGTGATTTGGTAACATTAAATTGAGTGAGAGCGAACATAAAGCTTTTCTCCATAAGACTTTCAGCTCCCTCAGCGAAAAATGCCCCGGTACCAGCCGGGAACTGAGCCCAGGACCTTTAGTTCAGAAGTCAGGGGCTTTTACCGATATAACATTTGATTAGGCTCTGTAACAGTGGTTCTCAAATTATTATTTTTTTCGTTTAAGGCACACTCTTCTATTTCTGGGAGTTGAAGGAGGAGGCAAAGGACAGGGCGCATTTGCGGTCTAAGGTCACTGACAAAAGGAGTGGACCTGTCGTAAGACAGAACACCTAATAATAACAATTCTTTGTCACGAGACCTCGCGGAACACTGAACGTGTAAGTTGGTGGGGCTAAGAAAAACTCTGACATACGCGTGCGCGCGTGTGTGTGTGTATGTTCTCTTTTCGACCACAAATTTAAATTTAATATAAAAAAGGACAATCCTAAATTTCTCATAGATTAATCAACTCTTTGGTTGTAAGCCGGGAAAAGTAAATATCTCAAAGATGGCAAGCATTTACATCATATTTCTTTTTATAAATTAATATTGAATGAAACTACTCTTAATTAATTTTATATATCGACAATAACATAGTTTCGAGAATTTTGCGGCACATCTTTGATAACTACCGCTCTAAAGATTACATGTATGAGATTCATTTCGAAAGGAGATTTTTACAAACAAAATAACAATGTGGTTTAATTGAACACAAAATGGATGGTTTCATTACTTATTTTATGCCCATTAAATTGGATTTAAAGCAGCAGTAGTTGAATAAAAAAGCTTTAAAATAAAAATATACTAACTGACTACTCAGCTATAAAAAAATGTTCATACCTTTAACTTTAAAGCATTGTTTTATTCACGGTATAACATTTTATTCTAGCTATTACGATCCTGCCAAGAAATGCAAAACTCAGAATATACAAAACTATATTATTACCAGTTGTTATCTACGGCTGTGAAACATTGTCTCTTACCTTTCATGACGAGAATAAATTTAGGGTGTTGGAGTCGGAGAACAAGTTTCTTAGGAATATATATGGTCACAAAAAGGGATGAAGATACTGTGGAATGGAGGAGGCTACATAATGACAAGTTACATACTGTGTACTTATCCAGATACATTGCTAGGGTTGACAAATCTCATGGATTATGGTGGGTTGGACACTCAGTGCCAATGGAAGAAACTAGAACCACGTTCAAGGTAGTGACTGTCAAACCCAATGTCAAAGAGTAAGTAAGTACACTAAAGTAGCAACTATCCGGCCTATAGTGGCTGCATTCCTGGCCGGATAGTATGGAATCCCAAGTGAAAATAATTTTCAGCATGGGTTTGCCACATACAATTACGCCTCACGCACACCTCCCTTGACACAGCTTCTGTTTCCAGCCAAATCAAAACAGTGCTGTTATCCACACCTCCCTTGACACAGCTTCTGTTTCCAGCCAAATCAAAACAGTGCTGCTATCTACACCTTCCTTGACACAGCTTTCTGTTTCCAGCCAAATCAAAATAGTGCTGTTATATACACCTCCCTTGACACAGCTTCTGTTTCCAGCCAAATTAAAACAGTGCTGCTATCTACACCAACCAAGCGTATGCGACTGCAATAGTACTGTATTATACGCCAACCGCATGCATAGCAGATATGCTTTACTGTCTCCAATTTAACAGTTGTAAGGCGTTTGCGATCGATTTTTATTTTAACTAATTACAGGTGGATGTGTACCGGTTTTTTATTTTAAAAAGCACTTGTTAACATCGAGAACCTGGTTTGTTAATAAAGAGGTCCGAATACTCGAAAGTCAGATAATTGTGATTCTATTGTATTAAGAACCTCGCAAAGACCCTTGAGACTATTTGAACAAAGACAAAACGATCGTCTCTCTCTTACCGCTGCCTGGGTCCGGTGTTGTAGGTGGTTCGGGTGTGGTGACCGGGTAGTCGTACTTGGGGGTGGTCGTACTAGTGGTCGTGGTGGTCGTGGTGGGGCGGTTCTTGTTCTTGTTTCTCCGTCTGCTGCTTGTGTTGGTATCACTTGTGCGGTCTCTAGTGTTGGTATCACTGATGCGATCTCTACTGTTGGTAGCGCTGGTTCGGTCTCTAGTGTTGGTAGCGCTGGTTGGGCGTGGACGTGGTCTCTGCTTCCTGTTGCTGCTGACGACCTCGTTACTAAGTCTGTGAATCAGAAATAGAGGCCGATTGTAAAATTCGTAGTAGCTGTGACGAATAGAGTCCAATTTTCAAAAATATGACCTTTAAAAAAAACATATTTTTTAGGACAAAATTAGTAACAAGTCAACATCGATGACCTTAAGGTGGAGATGTAGAAAACACGAGGTAAGGGCAGTGTTTTTGCAATTTTTATAGCAAAACATTGTTTTAGACAAAATAAATTAAATATTGTTCCATCAGAAATAGTTTTCAATTTTCATCACTTGATGATATCAACAGTTCTTAAATATCTGTCATGAGCATAGCAGCATTAGATAAGAAGTATTTTAAGAGAAGAGAAAAAGTTTTCATTACATTCCAGGGTAGCCTTGAAAAATATTCAAGAATCGTTAAGGTCACAATGGGAAGAAAATTAAACTCTATGTTTCTACTGGAGAATAATTTGAATTCTTTTGGCAAAAAAAAAAAAAAAAAA
>CABFWO010003288.1:40535-60666 GCA_902155825.1 Timema genevievae | reverse complement strand
TTGTGGCAAAAAAAAAAAAAAAAAAGATTTGTTGTAAAAACTGCAGAAACACTGCCCTTACCTCGTGTTTCCTACATATACACCTTAAGGTAAAGTGTTCAACTCAAGAACAAAAGTTCACGGGTTCAAACCCAGCCGAGCTCGACAGATTTTTTATTTACCGAGTGATACAAATCTGTAGCACAGCTTCCTTCGAAGGGGAAGAGAAGTCGTCAGTCCCCATGTCGATTGTGGTTTGTAAAATAGCCCTGATAGGCCTTTCAAGCAAAATAATATGCAATTTCTCACTCGCTCGTAGAAATTATGCGCTGAGGGCGACTGGAAACCTCTACCACTAACATCACCTCTTTTGTACAGGTGCTTTCTGCCAAACGGAGCCTGTGAATTGTTTTCATCACTGAGTAGAACACTAATTAGTCAGGTATTAAAGGAAATACATTACAATGTGAGTTATGCCGGGATCACGATCAACTTAACGTAAAACCCGCCTCGGTGGTGTAGTTAGCTAACGCGCTAGTCGTGTTGAGCTCGGCTGTTGAGGTCGGGAAGATCGAGGTTCGAATCTCGGTCGGGTGAACTGGGGTGGTTTTTCTTAAATGGTTTTCCCCTCTCCCTCTACGCAAATGCGGGTTCACTTCCTCTATATTCAACCTTCCCAATTACTAACCCATTAGCGTAATTATTACTTAAGCGTATAACCCGAACGGGTAGTAAGACGCGGTGCTAAATTTAATTTAACTTAACGTAAAGTTCACTTAAAGTTAACTTAAAGTTAACTTAACGTATGTGTTATCACGATTCACTTAACATAACGCAACAACTCGAGCCAAATATCTTCATTCTCGAGTATGATCTGTGACTTGTACTAGTTTTACAGTGATGATCTGTGAATGCTTACAGTTTTTAATCGATATAATAAATATATGTTACAAAACTTTTTTGATAAATTTAGCTTTCCTATTTTAGTTTAATTATTTTGTTTCAATTTCTGATCACTAGAACTTACGCTAAAGAGTAAACATTGGTCATAATATCAACAAATGAGTTACTAAATAGCCCTGTTGACGTCACTCGCATAATGATTGGCTGGCTAGATCACGTGATACCCTTCAAGTAACGTTCACTTTAAGTAAAAGACCTCCCAGGACATCTCTTACGTTAAGTTAACTGCAAGTCAACGTTAAGTTAACTGCATCGTGATCGCCCTCATTTAAACACACGAGGAGGTCCTTTACGTTAAGTTACGTTAAGTTAACTTTAAGTTAACGTTAAGTTGACCATGATCCCGGCATTATGTATAGTATAATCTATTTATGGTTGGTAAAATGGAGAGTAAGTGGATGAGAACAAATCACAGGTTCAGTTTTAATAAGCTCTATTTATCCTGGCAGCACTCAATGGCACGACATTGAAACAAGGGACGCTTAACTCAGTTGGAAAAGGCGCTTCCGACTGAGCTATGGTATTGTGTGGTATGAGGTGGTATTATTTACGAATCAATTAATAGACTGTGAATTTAAACACTATTTTTTTTAACAACTTGTCTTACTAACCGTTCAGGCAACACACTTATGTACTAACTACACTAATGATTTTATAAACGTTATATTTATAGGAAGTGTACATGCATTTGCGTGGAAAACTATTTTGGGAAAACCACCCTAAGTATACCCCAGCGATAATCGAATCTCAATTTCCCTGTCATAAGCAGTTTAGTCTACTATGAGAGTAGCGTGTTTGTTAGTTGATAATTTTGACTAATTAGGAATCAACCCCGTACAAATTATCAATCTGTCCGGATTTTCGAAAATACAGTAGCTATACCATAAATACAAAATAATCATGGAAAGAATACTTATGAAAACTCAGTGTTAAGGTAGAAACGCATTTTCACTTTATTTAAACAAAGAACTAGCACATTTTTGCTGTTTCTAAATATCACAAATTCTGAAACAATATAATAAGGCGAAAATCTAACAATGAAAAAAGTATAATATTTTTTGACAAGGGTTGAGGTGCGTTTTCTTGGCAGCCATATTCTGATATTGATACCAATTTGGTTATTTAAAAAAAAAAATTATCTTGACAATCCGGATTATTGACGATCTGGATTTTTAACTTCTAAATTATTGACGCTCTATTACTAACTTTAATAATAATACTGCGCGTCTGGGCTACATCACTCGTAGTCCAGTAGTGGAAGTATTATCCAGTACTCATGTACCGTTGTCCAGGGGACACCCGAATGTATTAATCGTACATCCTTTCCATGGAGGCTCTTTCTACGTCCCGATGAGATGAGGTGATGGTGATAGTGAGTATGAGGGTGTGGAACCAGTGGAAACACAACCCAACTTAAGCTTAATTAACCAAAACCTGGTGAATTTTGGGCCAATTCCCCCTTTCGGGAAAAATACACAGTGTACCACCCGGGAATCGAACCCGGGACCCCTAGGCTAGAACCATCTACATTGACCACAACATCATGGGGCCAGTTGCCACTCTACGACACAAACCGTGGATGAATAGAGTGACGTACCCTGATGATTTCAACATGGCCTCTTTGGCAGCTTCTATGAGGGGGTAGGGTCGCCCGTGGCACTTCCCTCTGAAGTCGTCGTTGTCGATGGCCCAGAACATGATCCCTCCAAGATTGTTTTCACTCACGTATCTCGCCTGCAACAAATCATCGCAGCTATAAAAATAATGGGGTAAGCCATTTGTTTGTTAGGGCGATATATAAGATGTTTATTAAATCGTGTCAAATATTTTAGAGGCTTATTCCCATCCAACAAACACTAGGAGAAATTCATATAAACATGGGTATAGAAACAGTTATTAAAGGTTTTTACTGAAAGATTGGTTTGTCGTTGGGGGATCCATTGAAAGGCTTGCTCGATCACCACATTTAAACCCAAAGAGTTTTTACTTCTGGGGACATTTAAAGTCCTTTGTTTACGCAACTCATGTGCCTAGTGTTGAAGTTTTAAGAGAGCAGATAGTAAATGTATGTGAGTAAATACGTAACACCTCAGAGGTATTTAACAGAGTACCTAATACAAAGCATGGAACGCAGGCTTAAAGGGTGCATCGGAGCAGAAAGACAAATTTTTTTTAAAACTATTTTTGTTACAAAATATTCTGTCATATGTTTTTCTTTGTTTTTGTTAAATTTTGTCTTGGTTTATTGCATTACTTCTTCTGTTGGATTGATTATTAATTGAACAATATAAATCCTTCTTACCCCAGAAAATAAACGTTTTCTAGAGCCATGTTTATAAGATATTTTCTTAATGTTTGGTGAATGAGAATACACCCCTAGAATATTTGACACCAATTAAAATACATCCTGTATAATTAATTTTTTGAAAATAATAATTATACCACTCATGAAATAGCTAAATACTAAGAAAATAAAACTTACTCCCTTGATCCACAATACAACAATATACTCAAATTTTATCTATACCTACATTACTTTATCAATTGAAAGTTTAACCCAACTAATTATTAAATGTAACAGACTAATATTCAGGAATAGATTATTTTCTTTGTCTTTATTTTAATGCTTATGATAGATTAAGTAGCTAAGGTTCTGCCTTAAAATATGAGTGAAGAATGACCCTGGGGATGGGACGATTCCTGGATAGCTCAGGGGTAAAGCATTGGCGTACTAAGCCAAAGGTACCGGGTTTGATTTCCGCGTCCAGGTGTCATTTATAAATTTATAAAATATTTAAAATTTTAAATTGTTATATCACAGGTTTAGCTTTCCTTCATTTAGTCTAAAGTTTCTTTCGTTTATTTATAAACTCTAAGTATCCAATATTGTTTACAAACTTTTTATCCAATATATTGTGTTAAAAGCTGATAACACATTACTTATCATTGACTGCTTGATAAAACTAACCTAAAACGCTACAAGCTATAACAAATGTAAAGATTTATATTTAATTTATTTTAAAAATAACATCAAAAATCTATTTATGAAGATTAGCGTATAAGTTTGGTAACCTAGACTGTTCATTTAAAAAAAGTGCTATAAATATATTCCTTTATCTTTTTATGAATGGACATTTGGAGTACTGTTTGGAATTTTTTTTGTAGTCAACATAAATAAAATGTTACCATATTATTATTAGTGTTATTTAATTGGTATTGATAATAGCTATCAAAAGGGACGTATGAATACGTGAACGTAGAGCTAGTAACAATTTAGCGGTCAGATACTTCCATTTATAAGAAAATGGGAGTACAACTCCTATAATTATAGCTTATGTAGGCTATATCCCACTGTTTCATCGAATACAAATGAAGGGTGCAAGGGAAAAGGGGGAAAGAAAAACTAAACACATTTTCCAGGATACAAACTTTTATATTTCAAACCCCATTAGGACCCCAGCAAATACCCAGATTAAAAAAAACTAACAGACACTTCTTTTAACCATAATCTAAAGTGCATTAGAAAGAACTCATGATTGTCTAAGAGATGGCAGCATTAACTCAGTTTGAGTTAAAATTGGAATTTCTACCTTTTCCTCCTGTGCCCTTCAAATTAAAAAAAAAAGACCTCTAATATAACCAAGGGAAATAATGAAACTGCGTCCCGAGGAACGTCAGGTCCGACACCTTAGCTCAGTCAGTAGCGTGTCTGTCTGCTGAGTTAAGGGTCCTTGGTTCACTTCCTGACATTGCTGAAAAATGTATAATTGGTGAAATATGGGTTTAACCTTTCACAGTGATGAATTCACGGTTGGAGGCCTGGATGTTGTGTCTGTTTTAGACTTAATTTAGTTTATAAGTTGTGTGCTGTTATAATCATTCAGTTCAGAAAGTGTACCTTTCATAGCTTAAATGAAATAAACGGGAGAAAAAAATGAAATGAAGGAAAGTGAGTGAGCCGTTGTCTCACCTTGAGTCTGACGATATCCTCGTCATCATACCCCACCCACTGGTTGCCCTTGTAGGCGTAGGGGCCCATGGCGTTAGGATTGGGCTTCTCCACCTTCCAATCGTCCGACTGAAGAAACTCGCAGATCTGAGGACACAGGCATGATTTTACTGTCAAGCCCTCGTTTTTATGTCCGTCCGGTATAGCCTCATAATGCCTCTAATTCTTCAAATGGAGTAGAATAGGCGCGTAAAACTCATTTTGATATTCCCATTTGATTCAATTTTTTTCCCCTAGGTTTTTTGTATTTTCTTGTGTGATACATATATGTATAGAATCAATTATTGACCTATTATAATACTATAAAGCCACATGGATGAATCACTCACTCATTCACTGACATTAATGTTTACCCACTTCCAAATGAGCTAGAAACTTGAAATTTGGCATACTTACAGCTTCTAGCATGTAACCGACGGGGAAATTCCAAAAAGTTAACCATTTTAATTTGTAGCCCCTGAAAAATTTCAAAATGATGGAACAACTTTAAAGTTGGTGCGGTATATACAATACAACATCGGTAACTTTAAGTTGTTACGTTCAAAACAACGCTGGAATTACATTAGTTTACATCCACTTGCAAAGAAAACTCACCGGGGGTTTGGGGGCGGAGCCTCCAACGAGCAAAGCTAGTATTTTATTTATAATCACGTCTTACTATCTGTTAAGACTATACACATATATGAAAATTACTCTAATGGGGTAGGATGAGTAAGGAAGCAATTTAGAGGTAATCTACCCGTATTTGTGTGGAAAGCGAGAGGGAAACCATTTAGGAAAAACAACCCTCAGTAGACACGACAGGGATTTGAGCCCTGATTTCTCTATCATCAACAAGCAAATATAAAACGAGAATGACACCTTAAGCCATCCGGTAATTAAAGCGGGTCGACTTTTAGTTAAAATTATAGATATTCCATCAATGGGTCAGTAATATTGAAAAGTTACGTGAATAACAGAAGAATAGTTATATCAAATTCACTTTAACTATGTTCCAAAAATAAAACTGAGGGGTTGAATGGGTTTGGGTCACAGCGGAAGTTTAAAATACTGAGGGAGCAGAATTTCTGAATATTAAATATTTTCACCCACATTAAGTTGAAAAAGTAACTCATTTAAAAAAATAGTTTTTCCAAAAAGAAACTGAAACCTTTGTTTTGCAGCCGTTGTTTAAGTATTTGGCTATAAATCTTGTGTTAAACATACTTTCGTAATTAATCAGCCTTGTGGTGTAGTGGTCAGTGTACCTAGCTACGAGCCTAAGGGTCCCGGGTTTGATTCCCAACTGGTACCGTGGATATTTTTTCCGAAAGGGAAGCTACTCCAACTTTCACCAGGGTTTGGTTGTATAGACTTAAGCTAGGTTTAAGAGTTTCTAACTGGTTCCAAACCTTCATTCTATCACCCTCGTACTCACTATCACCATCATCTCATCTCATCGGGACATGGAAAGGGCCTCCACGGAAAGTATGTACGATTAGTACGTACATTCGGGCGTCTCCTGGCCAACGGCACATTGGTACTGGCTAATATTTCCACTCCTGGACTACGAGAGATGTAGCCCAGACATGCAATATATATATATATATATATATATAACTTTCATAACACATGTAAGTAAAAATATTTTCTCGAGTTTTTGTTTCTTTTTATAATATAAAACAACTCTTTCACGCACTTATGTGTTGCCAAACATTGCAAATATTTGGTGCGCAAATTTAAACACTTTCTAAAATCAATCTCTGTCATGGAAAAAGTTAAGATTCTGTACAAAAACTTCACTTGCTATGGCCTACTTCCTCAAATAACGCCCAGTTTTCAAATTTTCAAATTCCAAAATGGATTATTTCTACAAAGTTCATAATAATATGAATCTGTCGACATTAAACGTTGGTTCAAAATGTTCATAGTATGCAAACATTTATGAATCAGGCCGCAAGTTTTTACCTACCTGAGGTAGTGAATGAGGAATGATGGATTTTATAGAAAGTGTACCCATAACCATGGTTACCCACCAAAAGGGGAAATGGGGCCACTTGTCCACCGGGTATCTTCTTATTTAGGGGAATTCATAACAGACCAAAAACTTATCTTTTACAGCAGCAAATCTTCCGCTGTCATAACACATGTGCATGTATGAAATTTTGTGAGATTTTTTTTATACTTTTTCAAAATTATGATTTTTTTAGAGGTATGTATGCATTGTAAAGAAAAGATAATATAACTTAGAGAAATAATTGAAGAAAACATTTACTTTATTTATTGTACTTTTTGTTTTCCATAAAAAGGTAGCAGTCTTAACTTTACAGAATACACTGCTGCTCTGTCTTATAAGCTAAGCCATAGTGGAACCATGAAAGCGTGGTGCCTTTAAGAATAAATGGCATACATATAGTTTAAATACTGTGTTAATAAGAACTAGAAAAAATAGTGTATTATTTTTGGGTGAAAGAAAGCCTCCAAAATTGTCTTAGGCCCCTTTAATCCTCTGGGTAGCCTTGCCCATAACCTCAAACCACAAAAAAAAAAAAGCTTAAATATTTGGCCTTGCATTTTGTCAAGGTGAATAACGTTTGCTGATTTGGTCAGGTTTAATGCTAGGCCGTCAAGTCAGATCGTCTGTAGCCCGCTTTAGATTGGAATCATGCTAACATCAGGTGGTCAGGTGGTCAGATGAGCTGGCCACCGGACAGTACCCAACATGAAATTGAAAATGATGTCAGATGACACATCTACGCACGACCTGATATTGCGTCTGATCTTACCAAATCGGCCTGACCAAATCATGTCGTCTGTTGCCGGCTCTTAGAGTTGTGTATGTACAGAAGTTGTTTTGCAGAGAAATGTTTGGCATTAATGTTGGTAAGTATTGAACTATCTGTTAAAAAAAATATTTCCATGAAATTTTATTTGTTCTTCATGCTGACAGTATGAAAAAGGTGTAGTGTTGTTAGTTGTACATATATTTATTTTTATGGTAGAAACAAATCATAAATCATATCAAGAAAATAGCACGATGAAGTATTCTAGTTTATCTGCTTACCCCTCCTTCCCTCACCCCACTAAAAATACTTCTCCCAGCGACACCCTGTTTTCCTGTGCGGTATTCTCAGGTCCAACCTCACCAGAAGAAGTTGGCACAACCAGGGGCATGCTTGTTTACTTCAACCTAGACTTGACCACGGTACTTACCTCATAGTAGGCCAAGTATCCCTTCTCCCTGGTGGCGTCCCCCTGCTCCCCTGGTCCATCAGCTGGGGCCCCCACCTCATTGGCCAGGGGGTTGAAGAGGGTGTAAGAGCGACCGTACGTCGGGATACCCAGCACCAACTTGTCTCTGTCCGCACCAAGTTTCAAGTAGTGGTTGATGGTGTAGTCCTGTCAACAAGAAACAAGAGACGGTGTCAAGAAATAGCGTCGATATATGGCATCAAGAGACGTCACCAAGAGATGTCATCAAATGACTGTGCCAGTATCAAGAGACGTCGTCAATAGACGTCGCCGATAAGTGAGGGGGACAACGTTACTAGTGCAGTCCCCCGTCATCCAGAACTAGCACACAAATGCTAGAATTTAGGGAGGTTTATGAACTTACGATGCTTAGTTGGGAGTCGAAATTGTACTCGGAATCTTCTTCCAAAGGAAACAGTGGAGAGTGGTGGTTAACTGAGGGCTCGAAAGCCGAGTGGTAGTCGTAGCTCAGAATATTCATAAAGTCCAAATACCTGCACAAGAAAGATTATATTTGATAATTAGAATCTAGATTTCATTTTTATTTATATAAAAAATTGGAATAAAAACCTCCTGTTAACATATCAAAGTGTACTACAGTTTTAAAACTTGAATTTTTGTCCCCTTGAGTTTTATAATATCACACGGTGAACCCAACAGTGACTCCTGAAGGCCACTAACTAAAAATGGATCACATTAATTTTCAGTTTCTCATTACGTTAAATATTTACAGCATAATTGATCTAGATAGCATAAAACATTCACTATCCAAATTCAGTATTCGTTATTTTATATTTTTTATTGTTCCATTAATTTTAATAATTATTTATTAATTGGATAGAATTCAAAGATACATATTGTGAATATTCAGGGTTATTCAAATCTCCAGGTAAAAAATGATAAATATTGTAGGGGGTGACGAGACAAGTATTTACATGTCATGAACTTGGGGTTGGTGGTGCTACGAGATGCAGCGTTTTGTGTGCCTGTGGTGTTGGCATCACATGCAGCAAGACACGCACCCCCCACCACTCCTTCCTCTTTCACACACGAGGGTGCCGACATCGTGGAGTGAGAATCAACAATTACTTACGGGTAATCGTTGTCAGGCAATTCAATCTACTATTATACAAAGAAGTAATCACTCTGTCATTGTGTCATGTGCTACAAAGATACTTTAGTCTTTCCCTCAAAAACCACTTTATCGATTGAGCTGAAATTTCACATGGGCCTAGCTCAAACGTTTGGGTAACATATAGGATCATTAACATGATCTATCGCGCTTAATATAAAACACTACACCCAAACTCCCCACCCTTCTTTGCCCCCAGACGTATCTCCTAAACCCCTGGGATTAGGGAGTAGCCCTTTGAATGGGGAGTATTCACAGGAGCTAGGCTTAGAGCCCACCCCACCCCTGACACCTCCAACAGCCCCAATATGAATCTCCGTTATTAAAAAACCACAACACCAATTGAACTAAAATTTTGTATGGGCATAACTCAAACTTTAGGTTAACATAATATACGTTAGTTTAAATTATTTATACTGCTTAACCTAAAACTCTAATCGTAAATCCCTCCCCTCTAGTACCCCCAGGCGTATCTTCAGAGCCACTGAGGATTAGGGTGTCACCTAAATTTAACAATATACTTTTCATTATTTAACCACACATAAAAATCTGTATCCGTTTCTAAATCAAGAAACTGATACATACTATTCATTCAAACACACCACATCAGACTAGTTCCTGTTGCTAGTCAGAATCTACACCACACACAACTTGTTATGTATTGAAGATTGATGAGTTGCCTACCCCCTAGGTGCATACAGCGTCAACTTTGACGTCTCATAGCACCATCATTTAGCATCGCTGGCCCCAAGTTTATTGCGTTGAAATACTTGTATTGTCAGCCCCTACAACCGGTATAGTTTCTTACCTGGAGATCTGAATAACCCAATAGAGTTAATTATATTAAGACCATAAATTAGAGTTTGAATTCTAAAAATTCCATCATCTGCTAATATAATAGTATGTATTAAGAAATATTTGATTTTATTTTTATTTTATTTCCAAAACTGCAAATATTCACCCGTGTTACCTTCTAACACATCTTATTTTTACTTTCTCTCTATCTTACAGGTAGAGAAAGTATGGTGATCGTCAAAAAAATCGAACTCGAGATTTTGATGAATTTTGACGTTTCATGACTTCCTGAATCCGAAAAAGTGGTTTTTGAATTTCTGTCTGTCTGTCTGTCTGTCTGTCTGTCTGTACCTCCAACTAGAGCCTAAACTATTTTACCGATTGAGCTGAAACTTGATATCTAGGGTTTTCATAGGGTTGCCCCGAGGGGTTTTTGGAATTGGATATCTACCCCTAAAATTAAGGGTAGTTTACTGAAGGGAAAAAAGAGAAAAAGTCGATTTTCTCAAAATCGGCTCTAACGATTTTGATTAAATTTCATTTATGAACATTAATAAATATTCCAAACAAAATGGCTACTCTCAATATTTCGGCAAAATGGCTTTAAGGGCTCCGGTCTGATGCGTAAATTAACATTTTTTATAATAGCTCCGAAACTATTTGAGATATGAAATTACTTAGCATTACAAATATGTATATATATTTATAATACAGATATTTTATCCGAAACATATTTTTATAAAATCAATAACTTTCAATCTATACGCAATTATATGAATTTTTTTAACTTTTTGGACATTAAAGTTTAAGTATTGCGACCGTAAAAAAAACTAACCTGAAATGTTGATGGATGTCGACGTCTCATGACCCCCCGAACCCTAAAAAATAGTCTTTGCAATGCCGTCTGTCTGTGTGTCTATAAAAACTTAAAATTAAGGGTAGTTTACTGAAGGGCGAAAAGAGAAAAATTTGGTTTTCTCAAAATCTGCTCAAACGATTTTGATTAAAATTCGTATCTAGGCGTTGATTAAGATTATAAATAAACTGGCTATTTTCATTTTCCTATGAAAATGATTTTTAGGGTACTTTACAGAAGCGTTAATTTCCGTATCTCCACAACTATTTGAGAAACTAAACAACTTATCATTGCAAAATTGTAGGACTATTAGAAATAAAAAACTTTTATTTGACATATATTTTTATAAAAGCAACAGTTTCTGAGATATTTGCAAATATATTAATACAATTTTGTGAGCTTTAGTTGTAAACATATACTACTTAAGTCTTAACGCAATAATTCTCCAATGCCATAGAGTAATTAAATATAAGTATCTAAAAAAGTATGTTATTTTTCCTTAAATCTCTTAGGAGAAATGTTTGCATAGCAATGATCTATCTCCATTTTAGACTCAATAGTCAATATTTACATTTTTTATTGGTCAAAATGTATAAATGAATAATTAAATATCAATGCAATGACTTGAAGATCTGCAACACCGTATAAAATGTTAAAATTTTAACCAGAAATCGAAGTTTTAATACGAAGTGTTGACCCTTGTGGAAGACATTAAACTGTTTGAAATGTTCTTAGGTGGACAAGATGCGCCTCTTTTCTCATTGATTATATATCATTGTATATTATTTTATGCGTGTTCTTATGTGGAGTTGTGATGATACAATGTACATTATTCCGTTCAGAAATCTTACGAGTTTATAGAAAGAGAGAGAAAGTCTGTGTTGTGCGCCGTACCATTTATTTTGTTTTTATGTTAATTCTTTAAGGGGGGAGTATAAGGAGCGCGAGTTAAGGGCAGTATTGCCGCAGTTTTTATAGCAAAACCTTTTTTGGCCAAAATAAATAAACTATTGCTCAAGTAGAAACTTAGAGTTGGATTTTCTTCACATGGAGATATCAACAGTTCTAGAATATCTGTCATGAGCTAGTGACATTAGATGAGAAACATTTTAAATGAAGATAAAATGTGGTCATTAGATTCCAGGATATCCTTGACAGATACTCAACAACTGTTGATATCATCTTGTGAAAAAAAATTTAAACTATATTTCTACTGGAAAACTATTTAATTTTTTTTGAACAAAAAAGTGGTGTTATAAGAACTCCAAAAATACTGCAGTTTGCTCGCGTTTCTAACACTCTCACCTTAATACTTTCAAACAATGAGTCCAGTAATAATTTAATAATGATACTTTAACTGAATTTAAAAAACTTCGAATCGAAGGTTGATGCCTGATTTGAGCTGAACTCTTTATCCAAGTTACGGTCACACTTCCATGTTTATCGGGTAACTTCAGTAATAGTTCTCGAAACAGCTGTTACACCATGTTTTCTGCTGTTCTCCTTTTAATACAGTGGAATAAATATATTGTTCATAGGAAGAACTTAACCAACAGCTAGAAAAGTTACTAGATCTACTTTAATATATTCATACGTCAAGTATTAATATCTGCAGACGTTGCGTTTGATATATATTATCAATGCCTATAAAATAACACTAGTAATATAGAAAAAATATACAAGAGGACCGCTAACAAATGGTTATATTTTTCTTAAAGTTTAGCCATTTTTTTTGCTTCACATCTTACTACCCATCTTGGCTGTACGTGTTTAGTTAAGCCAATATATTAGGGATGAATAAGGTATAATCTAAAGGAAATGTACCCGCATTCACTTCAAAAAGATTGGAAAACCATTAAAGACAAATCACCTTCAGTAGACCCATCCGGGATAACAAACCCCGGACTCTCAAACCAGCGTACAGGAGTGAAAAATTTAAATTTAGTTAATTTTATTTTTTGTTTTATTTGCATGTCATGTCTAAATAATTCAAGCAACCAAACTGAAATAAGTTTAGCGATTCATCCAAATTGATTTAAAGTACCGCCGTCATGTTTATGGTACCTGTTTAGTTTCGGGACATCGAACCCCTTGTCTATATACTCGATACCAGCTGGTACTGCCATGGTCAGGAGCAGACGAGATCTTCCAGTCTTGGCGGTCTCGCGGTCGAACTCCTCCCGGAGCTCCTACAAGTAACAAACATGTTGGAGAGTTGGACCTTTAAGACGTGTTTTGGTTACTTGTTTAGTACTCAACCAGACTTTTAGATTGTTAAGACAATCCATTTCTAGGATACACAGCTAATGTATTCTCTACTACTGATTTATCTCTTGTAAAAAATTAATAACATTTTAAAAGTTGAACATAATCGATTTACGAATGAAATTGGACCATTTTTAGATTTAATACCTGAAACAATGTTTTATTGCCTGAAACAACATGGCATAGTTGTCTTTGTACCTAGGTGTTTTAGTACCAAAACCAACATGGCATAGTTATCTTTGTACCTAGGTGTTTTATTACCTGAACCAACATGGCATAGTTATGTTTGTACCTAGGTGTTTTATTACCTGAACCAGCATGGCATAGTTGTCCCTGTCCCTAGGCTTGCCACCGTCCCTGAACGCCGGGTACTCCCAGTCGAGGTCCAACCCGTCAAAGTGGTTCTGCCTGAGGAAGCGGATGACGTTCTTGACGAACTCCGCCCTCCTCTCCTCGTCAGCTACCAGTGAGGAAAACCTGGCCGAGCCCTCGTTCCAGCCCCCGATGGCGAGCATCGTCTTCAGCTGTTTGTTGTACGTCTTGAGGCCGGTGAACTTGGCGTAGCCGCCTCCATAACAAACAAACCAGGCTTACAACTCGCGGGAAGAACTCCTCCTCCAGTTTTATACAATCTCTAGCGCCAGCACCTACTAATGGCCTGTTTGTTGTACGTCTCGAGGCCGGTGAACTTGGCGTAGCCGCCTCCACAACAAACAAACCAGGCTTACAAATCGTGGGAAGATCCACTTCTCCAGGAGGCAAGAGCAACTGTGCCCATCTTGTTAACGACAGTGCTTACTTCTGCTCAGTGGCATGGCGTGAAATGTCGCCAGGCTAAGCAGCGTTGTTTAAACTTAACGTTAGATATGTTCTCCCTTACTGGGTCCACACATTTTTCTTATATATTTTTAGTCCAATTTTCATAGGAAGGGCCTTTAGGAGAATACAAACATAGTGTCGAAAGATGCAAAGATGGCAGTATATAAAAGTGTGGATGTAAAGCGTGGGTTTGTCAGGAGAAACACAAGAGCAAGGTGAATGCGGTTGGAACGAGATAAATAAGAAATGTACGTCACAAAACTCGTATGGACAGAGTCGGTAATGAATGGGTGCTGAAGGAGTGCGATTTAGAAGGGAATCTAATAGCTTAGTGGGAAAAAAGTGTGTTTGGGCATGTTAAGAGGATGAGTGTGGATCAAGTGACGAAGAAAATATATGAAGTAGGATATGTGGAACTAAATGAAGGGGGGGGGGGGAGGTTAGGCCATATAAGACGTGGTTAAAATTTGTAGACGAATGTGTGAAAAGAGAAACATTAACAGTTTTAAGAATAAAAGAACATGTATGACTCGGTGTATGGATGTTATTGAAGTGAAGGGAGTATGCAAGGATAAGGAAGTATGGGTAAAGTGAGGATGGATTAAGTACATAGTTGTTTTTTGAACTATATGCACAGTTTCTTGCCTACCCCCGTTAGGGAACGGCCTGATTATGTATGTATGATTTTTTGGCCAGAAATATATATATTATTTTACAATATTATAAGTGTAATCCTATAGCTATAGTGACAGCTGCAGAAATGGCTTGAACTATACGTGAAAGGGGATATAGTATCGTTCCTAGTTGTAAGATAAGGTACTTCCTATGAAAACTGGACTATACATATCTCACATGAGAATGCATGTTCGATTTTACCCGTCCAATGATTGTTCTACTGAGTTATGAGAACAATTCACAGGTACTAACTCTGCTTATCCTGGCAACAAGCCATGACACGACACTGGAATTGGCCAGTAAGAGAATCAAATATAATACATATTGAGAGACCCTTGGTTCGGGTTTAAATTCGAAATTCATGGTTCGTAGGTAAAATAAAATTCAGCTTCGAGGAAAAGTGAATTCAACCTGACTAATTATTTCAACAATTTTTTTCCCCCCCAACAAACACATATTGATTATTTGTGTCTATGAACATTGTTCATTGTTCATTGTTCCTGTCTACCATTCAGTGACATGTCTAATAAGGATCCGAACAAGTCATTCTCGTGTTCGGGTGTGGGTAGAACTCTATATCAGTTTTGATCATGGAAAGTGCCCGTAGTGTCGAATCAGCCACCGAAGTTTTTTTACTTAATCTTTTTTTTAAAGCACCGCATCATACTAACCGTTCGGGTTATAAGCTTATAAATTAATTAAGCTAATTGTTTTAGGGATTAGGAATGTTCTATTTAAAGGAAGTGAACTTTTATTTGCGTGTAAATAGTGAAAAACAATTTGGTAAAAACCACCCTAAATACACTTGACCGAGATTCGAACCTTGATCTCCCCGTCATCGGCAGTCAAGTCTATTGAGAGAGTATCGCGTTAGACCATGTGGCCATCTAAGGGGGTCTTTATCTGATCTAAGTAGGTTTAAGTTGTTACATTTCTAATTTTTTTTCTAGCCCACTTCACTGGGACCGAATGGTCCAAGGCGTCGTCACGCTCGTGTTGTACTAGCTTGTTGATGAAGGGGAGATGGGTTTCGAAACCTGTTTGGGTCTATTAAGGGTGGTTTTTTTCCTAAATGGCTTCCCAGACTCCTTCTGCGCAAATGTGGGTAGATTATATATTTAATTATTCCTTTCTCATCCCTACCCAGTTAGAGTAATTATCATGTATGCTTATAACCTGACCAGGTAGACGAGATGATAAATACAATTTTTTAATTAATAATTTTCTTTTATCATGTGGTTTTGTTCTGTGAACAAGACGATACTTTTAAATTGAAACTTTGACATAAAAAAATTAAATAAACCTGACGAATTGTTTGCCAAACACTATAATATGACGTGTATTTTGGCGATACAAAAGTATTTTATAATCAGACAACTTAGTACATACATAGGACTATTTAACATGTACTTTCTGAACCAACTGATTGTATTTTCACACGACTTATTAAAATTGTCATCACCGTGAAAGGAGAAAACCCAATATTTCTTGAGTGATACAAATCAGTAGCACAATTTCCTTCGGAGAGTAAGTAAAGCCGTCGTTGGTTCCATGTCGATTGTGGCATGTAAAAGAACCCTGGAAGAAAGGTAAAATACCTTCCTTCCCCGGCAAACTTGGTAGGGCCTTTTGCTCTCGCTCATAGAAATTCTCGTGTCCTGATATAATCAATTGGCTTAGAAAACATACGTGATGCACCCCATATAAATAAAATAAATAAATTCTATGACTATTTTAGCTATTCTTTGCAAAATAATTTACATACATCTTCCCCAGTTAACCAAATAATAATAGTAATATGTAAAATTTGATTACAAAAACTTGTGACCTTTTTTTTAGTCCATGTCCCACTGTAAATTGGCCTCTTTTTTTTTTAAATTGCTAGTGTACTCACCCATAAAATTTATTTTTCAAAGCTACGATAAGAGACCTTTGTTAGGGCATTGCAACCTTCCCTCCTCTATATCAGAGCCATTCCCAAGCCCTTATGACCCATTATACCTTGCTCGATGTCTTGGTATTTATCGTAAGGTCTCAAGCCGTTCTCTCGACTTAGTCCGCCGAAAGCGTAGATGAGATGCGTGCAGAGGTAAGGGTTGATGTTCTGAGGTGAGAACTTGGCGGTCCCGGGCCTGTAGACGGACCAGTTGGTGTAGTAACACACCACCCTCTTGGAGGAGCCAGCATCCCTCTTAGTGACGTTATCTGCAACAAAGATGCACCTTTTCGTTTTTACTTGACGTTATTAAGTTGGGGGCGATGGGGATGCAAGAAAAGGCCGGTGTCTTTGAGGTTTTATTATATATGATAAGAAGAGTAAAATTTAATAATTATATACATTGCTGAGAAATACATTTAAATGTCTACATACTTTTTTAATCTTGTTGCATTAATATTAATTTATTTTATCAGTACCAAGTGGTTATTGATGATGTTTTTATTAAGATAATAATTTAAATACAATATGTTGAATATAAAAGAAAAGCACTGTCGTGCTACATTAACATTTGTAGAAATAAAATAATACATACATTTGCTTTATTATTTGTGAGTTTACGACATGAGGTATAGAAGTATAGATATAAATCTATAGCACAGTGCTTTCTCAGGTTTAGGTTGGAAGGTACGTCCTTCATATATGATGGGTAGCTGTGCATATATTGAATAAGCAGTAGAGATCTAGATGCAGATGGGAGGATAACATTTGAATGGACTTTAAAGAGACAAGGTGTAATGAGGGGGACTGGATAAAACTAGCTCAAGATAGGGATAGTGTGTAATGAGGTGGACTGGATATAACTAGCTCATGAGAGGAATATTGTATAATGAGGTGGACTGGGTATAACTAGCTCAAGATAGGGATAGCGTCTAATGAGATGGACTGGATGGAACTAGTTCAAGACAGGAATAGTGTGTAATGAGGTGGATTGGATATAACTAACTCAAGATAGGGATAGTATATAATGAGGTGGACTGGATATAACTAGCTCATGAAAGGAATAGTGTATAATGAGGTGGACTTGGATGGAACTAGTTCAAGACAGGAATAGTGTGTAATGAGGTGGACTGGATATAACTAGCTCAAGATAGGAATAGTATATAATGAGGTGGACTGGATATAACTATCTCATGAAAGGAATAGTGTATAATGAGGTGGACTAGATATAACTAGCTCAAGATAGGGATAGTGTATAATGAGGTAGATTGGATATAACTAGCTCATGAGAGGAATAGTGTGTAATGAGGTGGACTGGATACAACTTTCTCAAGATAGGATAGGTTGTAATGAGGTGGACTTGATAGAACTAGCTCAAGATAAGGATAAGAGTGTACTTTTAAGTGTGGCAATGAACTTTTGATATCCAGTGCCATAAAGTAAGTAAGTTCTAAATCAGTACACGTGGTTGGGATAAGACATGTATTTTATATGTAACATTAATCTTTGTTTTTCCACCCTTTTTCTATGGTAATACGAGTGAGTTTCTATTAGAATACTCTCCTCATATTTTCCCATTGGATTATATTAGATCACGTCGTTACTAAATGTTGTATTTAACGTAGGCCTATCACGTGTAAAATAAATAGTAGAACACAACCCTTCAAACTTCCTAAAATAACTACCATAAAGCTAAATCTTAATAAGTTTTTTCCAGAAAAACAAGCATTACTTAGTTATTAGTAGTATACTTTTAAACATTTATGTTTTTCCTAAAAATCGAATGTACAGTTCTATTTTTAATGTCAAATAAGCCACAGATACCCATTTTGAACGACTTCGTTGAAGTGATTTTCAAATAATATCTATTTTTCAACAATCAGTCAGTTCCAAATTATTTTTAATTTGAGGGCTTGGCTTAAAATTTTAAAAAATCACTATGGCGCTACTCTTGCAGTAGACTTGACTGCAGATTATGGGTTGATCAAGGTTCAAATCTCGGTTTGGTGCATTGAGGGTGTTTTTTTAAAAAAATAATTCCACGCTCCCTCCACGCAAATGCAGGCAAGCTTCCCCTAAATATAACCTTCCTAGTCCCTAATTCCAGGTGTACAGACAGGTTGACAAATGAAGAAGTCCCAAGAAGAGTGGGTTAGAAAAGACAATTTTTGGATGTAATTCTTCGGTGCAAAGCAAACTGGATCGGACACATCCTTAGGAGGAACCGTCTTCTGAATGACGTTATAGAGAGAAAGGTTGGGGGAAAGAGGAACTCAGGAAGAAAGATGAACATTCTGGGAGCTGAAGGAGTAGGCAGAGGACAGGGTGCATTGGCAGTCTAAGTTCACTGACAAAAGGAATGGACCTGTCTTGAAGACAGAAAACTTAATAATAATAATAATAATAATAATAATAATAATAATAATAATAATAATAATAATAAAAATAATAATAAATAATCGTATTAAAAAATAGCCAAAGCTATTATTTATGCTCCATTTAGATATAACATTTTGAAAATTGAAAATTGAAACCTGGAAACGGGTCAGAATATGATATTTAAATGGAGTAATCCCCACTAAAAGTATAAATAATAGCTTTGGCTATTTGATTCTTAATATGCAATCCCGTACAATTATAATAATTGTACAAATGGCAGCAATAAGCCAACTACCGAGTCGAAGATGGCTGCGTCATCTGATAGTTAGCTCGTGATATTAATATAATCACATATTTGTAGCCGACGATTTCCGCACTCTATCCTAGGCTCTGCCTCTGTGTCCAGGTGTCATTTTTCAATTTTCAGAATAATAATAATAATAATAATAATAATAATAATAATAATAATAATAATAATAATACCTAAAATCATTGAACGTAATTAGGACATAAGCGTATATCCCGTACGGGTCGTAAGACATGGTGAAAAAAAATTCATCAAATGATGTCGGCTCTAAAGTAGCCCCAGGGACAAACATAATTGTAAGACCTACTTTTTTTGGTTCTAGTTCATATAAAACATCAATAATCATCATGGGGTGGAGGTATAAAAAATGCTCACGATTGCAATACTTTCTCTATATGAGTAAATAAATTATGAATAAGGTTTTGTAGAAGATGCGTCATCATTGCTCTTTGGTTTCCAAGTCCTGTTATATTGGTGAGAAATTATTAATGCTCTTTCCTCTTGACGTCCCAAGGAGAACAAGCTAAGGACTGGTACCACAGCTAAAACCGAACAGGGTATCTTCCAGTGGTGGATCAAGGATCGTTGCCAAGGGAAGACTAAGCTTCATCAGACTGTATTAGAAAGGTTCCCTCCCATCCAAAAACAAACTTGTCTTTTAAATCCGATCAAACACATTCACTTACTACATTATTGTGTCAGCAGGGCCGCCCATAACAGATGTTGGGGCCTGAACAAACTTCGATTACAGGGATCTCAGCTATCTGTTTCCCCCTCCCCCCCCC
>CABFWO010003288.1:0-40250 GCA_902155825.1 Timema genevievae | reverse complement strand
CAAAAAAAGAAAGAAATATTTAAAAAAACTTTTTTAAATGTTATTACAGTAGTTTGTGACTTTAAGCCGTATAAGGTACTAAAAAATGTCGTAAAAGGTAAATTCATGTTATAATTAATGCTAGAAGTCATATATATATTTATATATATATATATAAAACAAGGATTGGGGAGGAACTAACATATATATATATATATATATAGGTTAGTTTTTCCCTAATCCTTCATTCGATTTTCTTCCCCAACGAACTTGATCTGTATAAGGGTACTAAGAGCAACTGTGCCAAGTTTGAATTAAATCGGTTGATACGTTAAAAATTTATCGTGAGATATATCCATCACAGACTGAAAAATGCAAATCAGTGGCGTTAAAACGGATAGCTCGCTTCACTCGGTCGATAAATCAAAACATATGATTTTTTTGTTTTGTTTTTTACACTCTGACAATATTTGCTATATCACCTGTACAGGTAGGGACCCTACTACACGAGCGCGCAAGCAAATATTTCCCACCCCAGGTTGGTATTTCCCTCTGTCACCTAAGCAGGACTGGGGCCCCCTAAATTGTGAGGCCCTGTGTGGCCGTACCGTTTGCACACCCTTAAGGGTGGCCTTGTGTGTGTGTGTGTGTGTGTGTGTGTTTGGTCAAATGGCTATGGAATGTAGACAACAATTAGTTACTATAAGCCTGTCTAGCTCTCTGGCTATAATTCTTGGGCCGCCACTAGAATACCATTGTGGATTTCGGATGATATCATTTTACAAACAATCTTTACATTAAATGGTATAGTAATGAGACTTTAGCAATGGCCTGTCGGTTTAGAATCCGACTGTAGGTCAAATAATAGGCAATTCAGGTCGAATTTGGGATTGACTGACCTCCAAATCTTAACTAGGCCTCAAATGAACAATTTTTTTTTTCCCGACAAATCTCATTCATTGTTTGGGTTAAACGCTATTAATTTTTTAGTTTAAATATGGTAGGCAGATGATTTTTTTTTCAGATGGGTAACTATGCCTAGTATTTTTCGTGGAAACTCTTTTATTATTATTATTATTATTTAGCACCGCGTCTTACTACCCGTTCGGGTGGAAACTCTTAATAATATAGTCATTAAGGTGGGGGTGTATGGAACGCAAGTTAAGGGAAGTGTTTTTGCAGTTATTAAAGCAAAACTTTTTTTGCCAAAATAAATAAAATATTGCTCCAGTAGAAACATAGAGTTTAATTTTCTTCACATGGTGATATCAACAGTTGTTGAATATCTGTCAAGGTGTCCCGGAATTTAATGAAAACTTTTTCTCTTCATTTATATTATTATTATTAGCACCGCGTCTTACTACCCGTTCGGGTTGTACGCACTTACGCTAATGTGTAATGGTAGGGTGATTGTGAGATGAAATGGAGGACCTACAGTTTAACGTGGAATCCGAACCACGGTAGAGGCCTGGCATTCCTCACATTCACAAGTTGTGGTTAATACACATCTTGTCAGAGGTGAAGGAAGGGTTCGGCAATCAGATGAATCTGTGCCGGGACCGAGGTTTGAACCCCGGACCCTCAGCACAGAAGTCTGACACCTTACCGCTAGACCACCAGGTCACCCTCTTCATTTAAAGTTTACCATCTAATACCGATATGCTCCTGACAGATATTCAACAACAGTTGATATAACCATGTGAAGAAAATTAAGCTCTATGTTTCTACTGGAACAGTATTTTATTTATTTAATAAAAAAAAGTTTTGCAATAAAAACTACAAAATACTATCCTTAGCTCGTGTTCTCTAGCTCCCTATCTTTGGGCAGTTAGCAGTAGTTTATTTTCACGTTAATCTTGTACACCAAATGATCAACTGTTATTTCTATCCAATATATAATGATGAAATACCACTCTCTGTGGTAATAAAAGTCAAGGTCATCACAGGATCCTGTTGCTCGGTAACGTGACTTCGTGTGAAGACGTGGAGCGAAGGTGGTGACGTGTTGTGGTGACTGTTGTAACCAGCTTTTCTGTGTCTCTACCGTCTTGCTGTGTTTCTTATCCTTCTCTAAACAACCCTATACTTTCTCTGTGTATTCTAAATTAGTGTGGGTGTCTACTTTCAATTTCACGATCCAGAAAGCACCATTTATTATAATAGATGTATTGAGCTTGGTTTTGTGATTGAGCGATTAAATTCCTTCGTGCGAATTAGATGCACTGGTAACCTCCTCTGCAGACTTACTTTTTAAACAAATAGTGCCTAGTTGGGGAAAGTGTTTCGGAGGCGTCCTACTTACAAAATGTTTCATACAAATAATTGGATGATTATTATAGACACTCGTCTTTACTAAATAATTATATGGATAAAGCAAATTGCACATTTTGTAATAACTTAGCTTTAAAGAGTATCATGATACAATTTTTCCAGCTGTGTTGCCTTTTATTTAACTAGAGTTTACAGATAAATACTACGATAGTAAGATATTCTTTGAATCATGGGTCGCTACAGTAGCTCCCATGGCTTCTTTGGTGCTGACTGACAGCTCACAGCTGACTTCTGACAGTCAACATTTAGGTATATACCTAAATTTTGACTGTCAAAAGCGACAGCTGCTAAACACATGGTTTTTTGCAGATCGTATGGTTCGGCGTCCCTACGTCCCTACATAATTTGGTCTGGTAACTTTTCAAAGCCGTCAGCTGTCCGCTGTGACCTGTCAGTCAGCACCAAAGAAGCCATGGGGCTACTGTACCAGGGCAAGTCTGTCTTGACGTGACTGTACTGGCAGGGGGCGGAATGAGCCGCTGGGACACCGTAAGAAATCTCGGTGTGCCGGTTTGATTCGAACCACCGCAACTATTTTATAAATTATCCATTCAATTCTAAATTATTGTTTTATTAGATTTTAATCAAAAGTTCCGGTGAGTAAGTCTGAGAATGAACATAATACATTATTTGTTAAACTATTCGATGCCACTAAGGTGGGAATGAAGGGAGATTGAGTAAAGGGAGGTGTTTTTGAAGTTTTTGCAGCAAAACATACTCTTTTGGCCAACACGAATCATATATTTCTTCAGTATAAGCATTGAGTTTAATTTTCTCCATATGGTAATATCATCAATTGTTGAATACCTGTCAAGGGTGTCCTAGAATATAATGACAACCTTTTCTATTCATTTAAAAAGTTTCTCATCTAATACTGCTATGCTAATAATAGATATTCTACAACTGTTGATTTCATCGTGCGAAGAAAATTAAACTTGATGTTTCTTCTTGAGCAAGATTTGATTTATTTTGGCCAACAAAATGTTTTGTTATTAAAACTACAAAAACACCGGCGTTTTCTCACATTCCCTTGATACACCCCTGTTAGCGTAGCTGTGTACCAGCAGTGACACATCCCCTACGAGAGATGTAACAGCGATGTATAAAGTAGGGTTATTAACAATTCCAGACGAATCTGGGAAGGCTTTATCTCAGGAGTAGGAAATATGTTCATAAGGACTTTTTTGTGTGTTGTTTGGAGGTTTGCTATCCACACCTCAGCTACTTTCCAAATAAATCGGAACACCCTATTTTATCATTTTATTACAGTGGCGTGGAACGGCGTGTTGCCTGAGGGAGCAGAACCTGTCTAAGTGTCCGTCTCAGTCCACGGATAGCACCTAACTTAGGCAGGTAACACAGCTCAAACCAGGAGTCATATCGTGATGCGGTTTTATGTAGTATACTTTTATAAACCGTGAAATTGAGAAAAGTGAAACAGTTTTTGTATCTATTAAAAGAAAATTAATTAATGAAGTTTTTGAGAAACAACAAACTATAAACTAATCACAATTTATTCGTTTTAAAATGAAGAAAGTATAAAACCATACCTCAATAAATTTTCTGGCTGGTTCGAGAGTAATCTTGTATATAACACCCCGGTTAGTCATCCATTAAATCAAGGGTGGATTTACATATGGGCTTAATGGGCTGTAGCCCAGGGTGTCAAATTTGGGAGACGGAAACTTTCAGGTGTCAAATCGCAAATTAAAGTACTGGGATGGATAATAATAACTTTGTGGGATAAGAAAATAATTAATACATTTTATTTATATCTTTATTGCGTGACACAAAATATATTTTAAATTGGTTTTTGTTGTCCTTTTTATGATATTTTTACATTTCTAATAAAATATTCTAATTTTGGCGCCCCCTTAAGTAGGTTGCAGGCTGCTTTAGTCCAAGGCGTTATGCAAATTAAATCCACCCATGAATGAGATAGCCTCTTAAACTGTATTACCTGTGAATGGTTCTAATATTACACTATACCATTCATTGGTCGGATATTGAAAATATATTCTCGTGAGAGCTATGTAGATTAGGGTATAATTATGTATTCTTTGTATAGTCACTAATGGGTATGGAATTGTTGGTACCATATCTGGGGTATTGTTTTAATCATCTCTGGAGAAACTTCACAGCATAACACTGGTGTATTAGCTATAATTGTATTAAGTGTAAGTTATATAACAAGGTTAATCACTCCCCTAAGTCAATAACCGTATTATCAGACTATGATCAAACATAATACAATGACACACTACTTGTCAGAGCGGGAAAACGGGGGCGAATCTCGTGTATTGTTTCAATGAAATACATTGATGAAATGTGTAATACTATGTGAAAACCTCGCTCAGATATTACTTTATGGCAGTTACCTAACACAACCTGTGAGCATGTGGCGTGGAATGCGGCCATTCGACGAACTCGTGCTATGACGTCACCAGAGTACCGGTTCCGCTTCATGCGATTGGTTCAGAGGTCAACTGTCGAAAAAAAAAATGGTGGCCTACGAATAGCTGACAAGTTATCCAACAAACGTGAGGTGAAAACACTTTCATCTTCATTTCGGTTTGCGCTTGAAGAGTTCATGAGCATTATCGAATGGTTTTTAATAGTTTGTGACCACAAAAGTCAAGGTTACCGCAATCGAAAAACACTGTTTAATTCTTTATATTGATCAAATCATAATGGTGTGGATTAAAAAAAAAATGTCAATTGCCTACTATTCCCAAATAAAAATAATTGGCTAAAATGTTTGTATTGCGTTTAGCCTTGTGGTCAGAAATGTGTTATATAATAATAATAATAATAATAATAATAATAATAATAATAATAATAATAATAATAATAATAATATCAATAATAATATATCAAATATGATAGAAGCTACTTAGTTGCTATGATTGAAATAAATGCACTAACATCCAATGTGAATTGATTTCAAATCAAACACTCTCATCTAAATGGTTATCTTTATTACTTAGAGTACTAATAAACTTCTAAAAATATTTTTTCTGTTGATGAAAATCTACTATTGTATTCAACTGTAATTTTATTTTTAACCATATCAAGTGAATAATATGACTCAAAAGTAGATAATTTAACTCAGAAAAGGGTCAAATCACATATTTCATAAATCCGAATCTCTAATCCAAATCCGACTCTTAAAATTTTCTACCGTATCTTGAACTCATATTTGAATTCTAGAAACAGTGAAACTATCTAAAATTTGATTTAAATAAAATTATTTAAGGGTTGTCGCTACTGAAAAATATTTAGTTTGTCATGTCTATTACGTCATAAATAACAAATATATATTTTTTGTAAATTAATTATACTAATACAATATTGCCCTTTTTTTTGTGATTTTGTTACTCTCCTACACAAATTTGTTTAATTACTTTAACCAATTGATTTAAATTGTTATATCAATTAAAGGGTTTCATGATTGTATTAGAGATAATTTTTTGAGATTTTTACGAATTTATAATCTCTTGAATACCGTCGGATTTAAAGGATCCGAAAAAGCAAGGATTCTATCATCTAATCTCTAAATTTAATCTGTATTCTTTGTTTGTTTTTAAAATTATCATTTTTTTAACACAAAATATCGTTTCCTAACGTCAAAAACCTCGCAGGTTTAAGTTTTATATTAGGATGATCTCTCTACTAGTGGCTAAACTAACAAAGTGTTTTAATTAACGTCCGATTGGTCAATATAATGGGAACACTTCTATAAAGGTGTGTCTCTTTATTTAATGTCAATGGAAAGTTTGGGTAGGCTACAGGACTACCTTTAGATGGGTCAATATTAAATAAAGATTTTTACGACAATTTTTATCTCTATTTTAGAATTAGTGGAAAGTGTGGGTTGAACACAGGCCTGTTTTAGTGTTGGCTTCAGTTGAAATGAGCTGAAGACTTGTGAACTATATTATCAAACAATCAATACCATGATGGATTAAATAACGGAGAAATTTTATTGATCTAACCACTAAACTATCCAAGAGGCTTCCCGTAATCAGAGCCGTTCTTCACTCATACTTTAAGAAAGACTCTGTGATGGTTGTATAAAAATCGTCAGATACATGTGAGTTATCAATTTAGATCACGATCTATCAGATAACGCAACCACCATCAACTCGGTGGTCGGATTTTTACTGCCAATAGTAGGACCCTACATTAATTAGAATAATTGTATGAGTGCGCACATCATAATGGATTAAATAGCTAAGATATTATATTTGTTATTTACAGTTATTGCCGCATATAAATATCATAATATTTAAATTGAAAAACGACGCGGGAATCAAACCCGGGACCTTTGTCTTAGAACGCCAATTCTCTAACCAATGAGCTACGCAGGAATAGTCTAGTGACGAGGAAGATTAATTTTACTAGGCAAAATTTGATCATTAAAAAACAAACTTTGATATACGTAAATTAGATACATACCTGTTTTTAAAGCATGATATATAAATATGGAAATGTTATATTTTTTCTTCATCTATTTTTGTTCACTATTACTTTCATTGAGCTGTTGGGAGAGTCGACATATAGATGCCTTAATTCGACTCATATCTATGTTAAAATTTAAATTACGGTACATAAACTTTAACGACTAATTATAAAACAAATCAACTTCGAAACGCACCAAATCGTGAATCTAAGTATCGACCTTACATGTTCTTGAACGTAAATTTAGACAAGTTCCAAAACGTGAACGTGCGACAAAAACTTCGCTTACTTTCCTTTACGTGATTAAAAATATTGAATTGAGTCGAGATAAAACAATCACGTAGGAACAAGCAAAAATATTTAAATTATTTATTTCCCCTCTCTGATGTGTGTGGAAGATTTCACCGCCTTAAAAGTAATAAAACAATATTATTATTATTGTTATTATTATTACTATCATCATCACGTCTTACTACCCGTTAAGGTTCTACGCACTTACGTTAATGTGTAATGGTAGGATGATTGTGATATTAAATGGAGGTCCTACAGTTTTAACGTGGGATCCGAACCAGGCTGGAGACCTAGCATTCCACACATTCACAAGTTGTGATTAATACACGTCTTGTCAGAGTTGAAGGAAGGGTTTGGCAAACAGGAAAACAATATTAATTAGTACATTTTTGTGGAACTGAAATAGCCTTCTCCTAGAAGTAGAATGTAGAATAATATTGTGAGAAAATCATCCTTCATCCTGTAGGATATGTAACCAGCGTCTTACGAGTACAATTCAAGCGTGCTAACGACTCGTCTAACGTTACTAGGGCGCAAACGAAGGTGTCAGTCTCATTCTGTTTGAATTATCAAGTGACGAAGAAGTCGGGGTCCGAACTGCGGACAGTTATACTGAAGAATTATTGTCTTCTCCCTCTATAAAAAGCCCGGTACACTCACTCTAAAAAATAACTTCATAATTCTTTCCTTGTTGGTGTAAATTACGAAGGGTTTGGATGGGCAGTAAGACACGTATACCCTCCAGAGGCCATATAGACTAAGGTGTCACTCTCACAATAGATTGACCTGCTGATGACGGGGAGATCAGGGTTTGAATCCCGGTAGGGTGTAATGAGGGTGATTTTTTTTATCAAAATGGTTTTAAAATCTCACGCCACGTAAGTAAGAGTACATTTAATCTAAATTAAAACTTCCTCAAACATAGCTCATTAGCGTAATTAGTACATCTGCAAATAACCTGAACGGATAGTACTGAGGGATTAAAAGGAGTAATATTAGCCAACTCATTTGTAGATACTGTACTACATTACACTTAATACGTAGTTGCATATTTTCATTGTGTATTATCTATAGGAGCTGTATTCGCCATTATTGGTGGATTCATCCCATGACATCCTCTATTTACAAGTTTATCCCTCAATCCTAAATGATTGAAAATCTAATTTGTCGTTATATTCATTGGAATAAATTTAATTTTCTTCCCACAACACTTTTTAGGATTAGAGGGTATACCTCAACGATACTCAGATCACCCTGATACTTACACTACATGAAATATTGTGTCATCATTTTGGATCACTAATCTCTTCAATCGGAGTGTTATTATTAATTTTCATTTAATGGGGAAGAATAAGTACAAATTGACAAATTATAAAATCATCTCATGCCTCAAATTCTATTAAATGATTTCATATCTTCCTCCTATAGAACATTCGTATGATGAATTACCCTTACTATCAAATTAAATTCTAAAATGGCAGAACAAGTGTAATTGATTTAAGCCCCATCTATAAATAGTAATAATAATAATAATAATAATAATAATAATAATAATAATAATAATAATAATAATAAGCACCGCGTCTTATTACCCATTCGGGTTATACGCTTAAGTACTAATAACGCTAATGGGTTAGGAATTGGGAAGGTTGAATATAAAGGAAGTGAAACAGCATTTGCGTGGAGGTAGAGTGGAAAACCATTTAGAGAAAACCACCCCCAGTTCACCCGAGTGAGATTCGAACCTCGATCGCCCCGTCTTCGGCAGTTTAGCTCAACACGAAACTAGTGCGTCAGCTCTCATCTATAAGTAATATTTACCTTTGTTATTGCAAAAAAAAATTTTACCAAAATAAATAAAATGTTTCTTCAGTAGAAGCATAGAGTTTAATTATTTTCACAAGCTGATATCAACAGTTTTTTAATATCCATCATGAGCAAAGCGGCACTAGATGACAAACTTTTTAAATGAAAAGAGAACGCCATTAAATTCCAGGACACCCTTGACAGATTTCAATAACTGTTTATATTACCATGTGAAGAAAATTAAACTATATCTTTCTACTGGATTCACAAATGTGTTGTTCCTTTTGTTTTTTCCATTTCTCTTTCCAAGCTAATCCGGATCCGTTTCAGTGAGAAAATATATTTAATCTTAAGTGCTAGGAGTAATCAGTTGGTGACAGTTAAGTTAAAATTACCACACCCAAAAAATAGTGTACTGAAACTTTGATTAGTTATGAATTATTTGCACCGGAAGGCACTAGAATAAAAGTGTCGGTATCATCAAGAGTTCTGTCCTAATGTACTGAGGTTATTTTCGCCTGGACGTTTTTACAATACACCCTTCATAAATGTGGGTACAGTTTATCAACATTTTACCTAAATCATGCCTACCCTATCATTGTAAGTGTATGACTGTATTTTAGGTGGTTGGTAAGATGAAGAGAAAATAAATAAATAAGGAAGGGGGAAAGCGGTAGAAATGAAAGTCACTTATTTATCTTTTTTAGCACCGCGTTTTAGGATACTACCTTTTCACGTTATATACATATATACTAATTACTCTATTGAGCTAGGGATGGAAACTGATTAGCTCAGAGGAAGTGTACACGCATTTACATGGAGGGAGAGTGGAAAACACTTTTGGAAAAATTATCCTCTATGCATCCGACTGGTATTCGAACCCCGATCTCCCCATCATTGGCAGTCTAGTCCAAAACGAGAGTAGCGCGTTAGACCGTGAGGTCAATGAAACAGGTAGCAACTTAATTGCAGCCTGAATTTAATCTCACCTTCTCAACTAAAACGGGAGTACACATCTTAAATTTGTAATTAGTTGTATTATAGTGAGACTTACGTGATTGAGAGCTGGCTAGGGCAATGCAGGAGCAAAGCAGCCACAAAAGTAGCTGCATCTGAAAAAAATAAAATAAATAAAAATTAGTAAAAAATATTGACGAGTGTCATTACAATGCAATCAACAACATAAATGATCAGAACTGGGAACGCGTCGAAGTGGCACTTCACCTTGTATTGAAGGAACTATTTATATAGAATAAAAGGTACTGTGCGTTAAGAAAAATAATGTAATTTTTTGAGGGGAAAGGAATATTTATCGTGCATTTTATGAACAGATTAATAATATCATCACATCACACTAGCTTAATTATGTAACATACACAACACCTACGCCAACGGTCATAAATTCATGGCTTATGAAAGGGGAAGCCCCAATTGGACCAATAATTCATTTTTAGATGATGCCAAGAATTAAACTAGGGGTATATAATCTCAGTCCGCAGACGTGCTATTGACAGAGCTAAGGTGTTAGACTGACAGTAAATATTTTTAGAAGTTTTCTAAGCTGTTTTTTCTAATCCCAAGGTTGTATCAGCCACACGACTGTAATTTAATCTGTGGTTGGAGGTCCGCAGAACCAAGTTACTGGTATATACTCTGCAGATTTAAAAGGGTGAAGCTTTCAGTGAATGTTTACATACTGGTCAAACTGGTTGGAGGGGNAGGTATCACACTATCAAAGGCTGGCCTATTTATCTAGTGATCTGCATTCCTCGTTACCGGGTTTGATTCCCGGTATTTTCTCTGAAGGAGAATTGTTCATATGGTTATAATTATATGGTTAATTAGGCTTGTGTTTGAGGTTTAAGACTTCTACTGACATCACATATTCATCATCATCTCCTTGGGGTGAAGAAACCAATCATAAATGGTGTCCTAACCGAAGAAGACTGTTACATATCCGCCACTGCCAGTGGTAAAAATAAAATAAAAGAATCACACTAACACAATTATTTAAAAAAAAAAAGTATTTTATAGAATGTAGTAAATAAACTTATAAAAGTGTTGACACTGCCTTTGATTAAAAAAAATATTTACCATTACATTATATCACATTTCTTTGAGAGTCTGTGCAGTATATAAATTTATCACAAAAATGGACTCCGATGTTTTAAATTGTCTTGCTACTACTGTGAGCATGACTCGCTCAAAGAGGAGAGAGAACCTGTATAACAAATGTAGGTTTCACCACGGGCTTGTACACGAAATTCAAGAGGAATAACTTTAAACAGCTGATGAAAAAAATGAAATTGAGATGGGGGTGTAGGGAGCTCGAGAAATGTGCAGGTTTTTGGCAGGTTTTTTAATAGAGAAATATTATTTTTTGGCAAAACATAAAATATCTATCCAGTAGAAGGTTAGAGAATAATTTTCTTCACATGTTGATATCAACAGTTGTTGAGTGTCCTGGAATTTAATGACAAATTTTTCTCTTCATTAAAAAGTTTCTGATCTAATGTCTCTATGTCCATGACAGATATTCAACAACAACTGTTGATATCACCATGTGAAGAAAATTAAACTATATGTTTGTACTAGAGCTATATTTTACTTATTTTGATTACTGTTTATATTCATGCATGGTTTAACAAACAACATGGCAGTTATTTTCTTATGAAAATGACTTTGAGGGTACTTTACAGCAGGGAAATTTTCTAATTTTGATTATTTATCCGTAACTATTTGAGACACAAAATAACTTATCGTTGTAAAGTTGTAGTACTATTAAAGATACAAAGCTTTTATTTGAATTATTTTTTATAAAACCAATAATTTTGAGCTATAATAAATTATATATACTTTTTAATTCAGGTCTTTGAAAATTAATTTGATTCTTATGCTCTTTGGTAGGCAAAGATGTTTATCTTTTCTCAATTTTTCTGTAACAATGTTCCTAGTTCATGATGCCATAAGAGTAAGTAAGTAGCACTGTATATTATTTCATTTATGATCTTTGGTGTAGTGTTTCTACAACAATGTGTAGACCTATTATTTAGTTTCACAAATCTTACGAGTTTTCAGTAAATGTCTATTTTAAGATGAAAGCGAGAGAAAGTCTGTGCGGTGCACCGTCCCATTTATTTAATTTGTTCAAGAGTTGTGCTACGGATTTTTCTTGCTCAAGAAAAATTCATTGACCCTTACTGGGTTTGAACCCACGAGCATCGAGTCCTGAGGAAAGCCCTGTACCCCAGGATCAACAAGGTTGACTTTCCATTTTCCATCTCCACAAATACGTGTAATCCCTAAAACTATTAGTGTAATTAGTACAAAAACGTACAACCTGAACGGATAGTAAGAAATTATGCTAAAAAAAGTCCTTCCTATGAAAACTGAGCTGTATCTACCAGCAAATGCATGAGCGACTGAAAGTATTTGAACGCGTCATATATAGTCGACCTTGTATCAAATATTTAGACCGACATACAGATCAACCTATTAATAAATAGCTACATTGGCCTTCGTAATGCTTCACATCGAACAATAATTTCTGTTCAGGAAAATGTTGCAGTAGGGCACTAACATGACCCTGGCATGGTTTTATCAAACTTTATTTTGACAATCTGCCAAAATATAATGGCATATTAATGTTCTGAAAAGTTTTTATTTATTTGTTAAGTATTGTCCCGACTCTAAAAAACTGGATTTAATCATTTATAAATTAAATTGGAACTACTTTTGTAGTCTAGTAGGCAGAGTTTCTGGCTATAGATCCAAAGCTTCCAGGTTCATCCCCGAATGCCAGGCCTCCACCGTGGTTCAGATCCCACGTTATACTGTAGGTCCTCCATTTCATCTCACAATCATCCTACCATTACATATTAGCGTAAGTGCTTATAATCCGACCGGGTAGTAAGACGCGGCGTTAATAAAAATAATAATAATAGTATAGTCGTGTGATAGCCCATCGTATCATTGCAACGCAACACTCGGATAGGCCTACTGGGAAAACCACTATTTTCATGATAATAAAACACCAGGTAGGACCTAACCACGCACCTATTTTTAATTCTGTAATACCCTTTTTTAACAATCACACTCAACTTCAAACACTAATTGAAACCTATTAGCGTATATACAAAGATATCCCGGATGGTTAGTAAGACGTGGGTGTACACACAAAATAAGCTTTTGGAATTAATTGGTACCCAATACTACCGCTAGAGTGTAGATATTATCACTATTTCACTACAACTTCTAGATTTTGAAACAGTCTATTGTTCTAAATTTATAAATGACTTGTTTTGTAAAAAATAAAAAGCCCATTGTATGCAAAGTAAATGGAAGTTAATTTTCATGTGTCGAAACTTCAGAAGAGCGCCGTAAAATTTGGCAAACAAGGAAACTGGCCGTTTATCATGTTAAGTAGCTTAAAAAATAGTCAGTGGTGGCTCATGGGTTGTTGTCGGGGGGAAGCCAGACTCGATGGTGCCTACTAGAACAGTCCCATCAATCGTAGATAGACTTAGAAACCAATGGCATGTCATGGAGTGGTGTTTTTTTCTAGCACCGTGTCTTACTACCCGTTTGGGCTGTACGCTTAAGTAATAAATACAATAGTGGTTTTAGGAATTAGAAGGTTGCATTTAGAGGAAGTGAACCCGCATTTGCGTGGAAGGAGAGTGGAAAACCATTCAGGGAAATAAAACCTCAGTTCACCCAAGTGAGATTTGAAACTCGATCTCCCCGTCCTCAGCAGTCTAGATCAACACGACTAGCGCCTTAGATAACTACACCGCAGAGGGGGGTATCGTGGAGTGCTGCCAGGGTAAGTATAGCAGACGTCCATCACAGACTCTGTCTTAAAATTCAAGTCAAAAAAGACCCTGATCACGGGGATAATGGATAGCTCAGTGATAAGTTCATTGGCGCACTAAGTCAAAGGTTTGATTCTAGTATCGAGGTGTTATTTTTCAATTTTAATTAAAAAGCATAGCTTGTTAAAACTGCACCTGGGATACGTTCTTCCATATTTAGATCCCATTTTCCCGATAATACAAAAGCTTTGCTTTACACACCTTCCATGGGAATATATTTCTCTTGATATCTGACCAATGAGTGTTCCACAGAGTGCTGAGAGCAATAATTGACAGTTACAGTTGAAACTAGCTCTGCATTCCCTGGTAACAAGCATTCCCCGACATGTCACTGATGGCAACACCCCACTAGTTGCTACTGAGACTCTTGTTCGTGTTTTGATATTGTTATTATTACTTTATTTATTATTTTTATAGGGTTAAGTGATATTAAAAAACACATAACACTGTGACAAAGAATTGTTTTAAAATATTCCCATGGTCCCACCTTTGTAATGCGATCTATGGGTGTTCCAGCCAGCTACCCACATGCATATTTGCTCCTTAGCCTTGTACTTGACTGCAAATAAAACTGGTTTGACTTTGAACAGATTTCTTTGAGGTAATTCGTTCAAAACTCTATTTTTCTGCATGCAAGCTAAGACGCCTTTTACCTCTCGGCGACCGGGCGTTGCGTATTGCCTAAGTGAGCAGCGTTATAGGGCGTCCAAGGTAGGAGAGCTGGTGTCTGTTAGTAGCAGAGGGTTCTTTATTGCAAACCCTGACTGAAAGTAAATAGTGTCGACCTATTTGGAAATAATAATTTACTATGACGATTTACTCACGTCCATCACAGATTCTGACTTTAAATATGAGTGAAAAATAACCCTGAGCACGGGATGAATCCTGGGTAGCTCAGTGGTTAGATCAATGGCTTACTAAGCCAAAGGTCCTGGGCTCAATTTTCGTGCAAAGGTGTCATTTTTCAATATAAAGAATATAATAGTTACTATTTACTTACTAATACTATATTATCAATAAAAGGGTTATAAAATGAGTCTAATAATACTTCCAGAAGGATTAATGTATAATTGGCATATTCGTAACTTATTGAAATAAAAAATATATTAATAATACTATTATGTTTTTATTTTTCTGTTGTGGCAACAAAATCTATTATCGTACATGAAATAATAAATTAAAAAGCCTTATATTGACAATTGTATCTTGTTATAAATGGCCATCAAAATAAATAAATATTTTTTATATCTTATAGAGCCATACAAAATATTAGTTTCTAAATAAAAAGTTTATATTTGGCAAACAGTGCATGAACACATACGTCAAGATGGTTTGTATGACTTTATCAACCACCGTTGTTTCAGCTGGTTCACCATCTTGTTTTCAGAAGAGCAAGCCAAACTTTAGAAGCTCTCCTCAGAAAAGGTTTTTTTAAGTGGACCTCAGACGCTGCTTCCACAAAAAATAAACATCTAAATGACTATTTTCGTGTTTCTATGATGTAAAAACTGTTTATCAAAAACTAATAATGTTTGTGCAAATGTTTTGATTGCCAAAAGTAACAACAAATCAACTTACTTAGTAAAACATTCATTGGTCAGGTATCAATAAATCTACATTACCATGTGAGACATGAAAAGTAATATACCATGTATTATTGGTAAAATGGTGATATAGGTGAGTAAAGAACACATCACTTGATCTGTTTACCCTGGCAACACTTTACGACTCGACACTATTTTGCCAATTTTTGTAGTTTGTTTAAATATAATTTTGACACATTATTATAGATTGCATTTGCAGTTTTAAGAATAGAGTTTGTTGTTGTCAGTAAATTGTTAAGTAGGCCCTAATTCAACAAATTTTATGTCCTCTCTAGGGTGACCTGGTGGTCTAAGGGTAAGGTGTCAGACTTATGTGCTGGGGGGGGGTCCTGGGTTCAATCCTCGGTCCCGGCACAGATTTATCTGATTGCCAAACCCTTCCTTCACCTCTGACAAGACGTGTATTAATCACAACTTGTGAACGTGAAGAATGCCAGGCCTCCATGGTTCGGATCCCACGTTAAACTGTAGGTCCGAACGGTTGGTAAGACGCGGTGCTGCTAGTAGTAATAATAATATTTCCTCTTTCTAATTTTATCTTTTAAATTAAAGTGTACGCTGGTTTTATAGAAAAAATCTTACCTACACAGCTTTCTAGGACATGCAACTGAAAACAATAGAAACAACGTGCGAAATTAAGATTGATAAAAAATATGAAGACAGAACAATAAAAATTATAAATATGGGAACGGAAGTGTAATATCTTTCAAAATCATGAAAAGCGAAAGTTACTAAGTGTACGGGTATCAAAGTGTAGGAAATGTGTGTGATAACTTATGACGTCACAGTAAAATGAGGTATACAATATTGCAGAAAATTGGAAACACATAAAACCATTAAAAAAAAGAAAGTTTATTGCAGTATCTATTAGACCGACGCTTGAACTAACTTAATCTAGTACAGCAACACTGCTCCTTAGATTGTGCTAGTGAGTAATATTCGTATAATGGCTCAGTTTCTTAAATAAATATAGTATTATTTTAGGCGCCAAAAAGTACAGACGAAGGCCTCCCATGGACGTAATTAACATTTTTAATATATTAATCATGGAAATATACTTTTTATTTAAAAATGTTGCTATTTACAATACTCCGGTAATATCAAAACAGAGATGGCCCTTGGAAAAATGTTAGACAATATATCATTGTAATTTAACTTAAGTATATTTAAAATATTTTTTCCTTTAGGTTTTTGTAAGCTATTTGAAATATATTTACAATATCACCTATTGGTTTTCTTTTAAGGTTATTGTAAGTTATCTATACATATTATAAAACTGTATATTTTTCTGTACGTTCTATTTATTCTGTTTGTTTCCAGTAAACTCAAAAAGTATTTATCGGATCGAGGCGAAACTTCTTCTGTTGTACGCCTTATTTTTCAAAGAACCCTGATAAGCTATATACCCTCATGCTTGCTCATCAGCTAAATAGTTTTGAAGAAAATCGGGATTAAGCCGTGAACATTCATCGCGGCTGGTATTGCGGTACATAATATGGCACGTGATATGAGCTGGGGGTGGAGGGGTAGGAGATAGGGGTGAGTCCGTGTTTCTTCGTACGCAAATAAAACATTGCTCATGAAGTTTAATTCTTTTCTAGCATTTGAAGTCGTCGAATGTGTTGATGTATTGATTAATGCGAGCGAAGCCGCGGGCAAATGCTAGTTTATGATATGTTTACATAGTTTATCATTTGTTTTGTTTGTATGGTTTTTAATTATTTGAAATATATTCACGTATTTTTAATTTGTTTTTAATTCAGATAATTTTTATGTTATTTGTATTATATTTACATCATTTTTAATTTCCATTTATTTGATTTAGTTCCTCCGCGTCGCGGTTCAGGCTAAACGCATACATTAATAACGCTATAGAAATATGGCTGAAGAAGAATTTTATAGGAAATGAACCCGTACTTACTTGGTTGAAGATGGGTAAACTATTTAGATTAACACCCTTAGTACACGCGACAGGGAATCGAACACAAACATCCTAGTCACTGGCAATCCAATTTAACACGAGATTTACGCGTTAGACCATGTGACCATCATTGCGGGTTTGAGGTTATTGTATGCTAGTTGGGTCATGTTTACATAATTTCTCATTTGTTTTCATCTGAGGTCATTGTAAGTTAGTTGGAATATGTTTACATCCTTTTCCACTGGTTTTTGCACTAACTATTTGCACGTGTAAGCTTCCTTCCGCTTTTACTCCATTGTTTAGTTTTAAACTATCTTTTTATCTTGTTTATCTTGCAGCTTGGATGCCGGACAATAGTATTAAAGAGTTCAACAACACCACATTGTAACGTTGCACAAGAAGACGGAATAAAATACTACTCTTAAGGATGTTATTTTTCTTCAAGTTAAAAGCAAAAAAAAAAAAAAAAAACTTCTTGTTTTTAACTATCTCAGTGGCGTGTTGTGAAATGTTGCCTGAATAGCCATAGCTTGTTTAAAAACTACCTTTGAAATGTTCTCATCGCTCAGTATAGCACTTACCGGCCCTGTGGTGTAGTGGTCAGTGCAACAGACTACGAACCTAGAGGTCTGGGGCTCGATTCCCGGCTGGTACCTTGGACATTCTCCCCTTAAGGGGAATGATCTCACTGGGCACAAGGTTGGTTGATTTTGCTTAAGTTAGGTTAAGACCCATACTGGATACCTACCTTCATAATCCCTATCATCACATCATCTCAATGCGGGTACGACTTGTGGACAACCCCCTATGGTGTGCCCTGGATAATGAATGGTCTGTTCCAACAGATTGGCCAATAGTCTACACTTAAGGTGACCGAACCTGAATGTTATTGTGGGCCAGTTTCATAGTCAGATTTAGTACGCCTCAAATGCGGCGCTATACTAAATACAAGACGTCACCTACCTGAAATTGAATGGATGAATGGAATGGGCCAGTTTCATATGCGAAACTGGCCCATTCCATTTTGGTCTAGGTAGATGTCGTCCTGTATTTAGTATCGACTCGAACTTTAGGCTCACTAAGTCTGACTATGAAACTGGCCCATATGTTTCTCCAAGTCATATGTGTCATACGATAAAATAAGGTATGCAACTAATTAGTCAAGTGTCAACGATCATTCATGACAACAACCTATGTAGGACTGGTCAAATAGGGACCTGAACGTTTGTGAAAACATTATGTTACAGTTTAAATAATTTCTCCTTACTCTGGCAATACTTCACCCCACAATATTGAACTAGCTCTAGAATTGTTTCCAAAATTTAGTGGCTGCCATATGTATCAAATTTAATTTGAAACTTTATTTAAAACTTATCCCACAATGGAATATGGAATTATTATTATTATTATTATTATTATTATTATTATTATTATTATTATTATTAGCACCGCGTCTTACTACCCGTTCGGGTTATACGCACTTACGCTAATGTGTAATGGTAGGGTGATTGTGAGATGAAATGGAGGACCTACAGTTTAACGTGGGATCCGAACCACGGTGGAGGCCTGGCATTCCACACATTCACAAGTTGTGATTAATACACGTCTTGTCAGAGGTGAAGGAAGGTTTTGGTATTCAGATAAATCTGTGCCGGGACCGAGGATTGAATCCCGGACCCTCAGCACAGAAGTCTGACACCTTACCCCTAGACCACCAGGTCACCTAAATGGAATTGTTAATAAAGCATTTGATTTAAGTAGGAAGAATAGTAGAAAAAAAAATTTGATATTATAGAAAAGAACATAACTTTAACTAGTAGCAACGGTACTTATATTTAGGTTCACGTCAGTAGCTTTAAGGCACTTAACACGATATGGGTTTTTACACATGGGATCAAATTTAGATCTTCAGAACCCCTCGTACCGCACCCTATTCCACATAAGGTAACTTCTATCTGACTGGCATTTGAACTGACAAAGCTACCAGTGCTGGTTAGTCAGGGCATTGAGTACCAAAGGCGTCACTAGATATTATTGGGTTAGGAGGGATAAAGGGGGGAAACAAACTTATTTTCATTTAAAACTAGAAAATAGGAAATATTTTGTACAAATAATACTGTATGATAGCGTAATTATTCTTTTATGCATTACTCCAATCATGGATTTTTAATTTTCTGAATAAAACAATTCACTATTTATTTAAAGGTACTAAGAATGTCCCATTTGAACAGATTTTTAGAGTGGGGTTTCCCTCCCCATACCACCCGCTAACATAACGTCACCCGTGCATAGCGTTAAGACCACAGCATGGAGCCGATGATAGATTTAAAAAAAGTGCAAACAGTAATAATATCTTCTAATGGGATAAAAAATCATACAAACTTTAATTTCTGTGAAATGTAGAAAATATAATTGGCTCGCAAATTTTAAAACTGTGATTTTCTCATTTATAGGGGAAGACTTTATCAAGTTAATAGTTCTAAAATAATAAATCTGATTTTTTAAACGTAATATTATATTATAATTTTTTTTCACTAACGTACACTTTCTGAACCGACTGAGAATATTAGCACTCGAGAACATCATGAATACTTCTTACTTTACAATATTTAAACAAAATCGGTGACCTGGTGGTAATAATAATAATAATACTTAGCACCGCGTCTTACTAGCCGTTCGGATTATACGCTTAAGTACTAATTACACTAATGGGTTAGGAATGGGGAAGGTTGAATTTAGAGGAAGTGAACCCGCATTTGCGTGGAGGGAGAGTGGAAAACCATTTAGGAAAAACCACCCTTAGTTCACCCGACCGAGATTCGAACCTCGATCTCCCCGTCCTCGGCAGTCGAGCTCAACACGACTGGCGCGTTAGCTAACTACGCCACCGAGGCGGGTGGTGACCTGGTGGTCTAGGGGTAAGGTGTCAGACTTCTGTGCTGAGGGTCCGGGGTTCAATCCTCGGTCCCAGCACGGATTTATCTGATTGCCAAACCCTTCCTTCACCTCTGACAAGATGTGTATTAATCACAGCTTGTGAATGTGTGGAATGCCAGGCCTCCACCGTGGTTCGGATTCCACGTTAAACTGTAGGTCCTCCATTTCATCTCACAATCACCCTACCATTACACATTAGCGTAAGTGCGTACAACCCGAACGGGTAGTAAGACGCGGTGCTTATAATAATAAACTTAATCTATTATCATATATGTGAAACTTGTTGGGACACACATCATATTAAAGGTAGCTAAGGAGCGAAGTAGCTAAGCGAGGGAGAGGGTGGGGTGAGGTGGAAGGAGTTTTGCGAAGTCTAGACCCCCCAGTAATTTGATGGGCCCACCTATGGAATGTGCAGATATAGATCCACAAACTTTTATTCGTTAAAGGGTAGAGCAGAATTTTTNCCCCCCCCCCCCTTTCACCCTTTCTAAAAAAATGGACTTTTCACTCCCTCTAGTATATGGACTAATATTTAAAGAGTTTTCATGGAAAATACCTCAATAGAAACAATAAGAGGTTCATTATTTTATTGTTTAGTACCACGTCCCACTACCGCCCTGGCTGTACGCAGATGTACTGACCACGTAAATATACTTGGGATGAGGAATGTTGAATTATGAGGAAGTGTTCAGTACACCAAATTGATATTATAACCCCTATTTTCCCTTAGTCAGCAGTTCAGTCTATTGCGAGTGTGACACATTAGACCGTTTGGCCACCAAAAAAGATAAAGTATTTCTATCTTTAACAAATATCATTAATAAAAAGAAACTCATTTTAAGTGCCGATTCAGGGAAATCAGCTGATCAGGAATAGATGTTTTTTTTTAATAAAAATGAGAATCTTGAATGAACTGAAACTGAAATAGTCCTATGAAGCTGGTAAATATAAAAAATAAATGGTACGGAACCCCGCACTGACTTTCTCGATCCATTGTTAATAAAAAAAAAGGAAATATCTATTCAAAACTTGTAATATTTATGTGTTCCACATATTATGGTTATCGCATTGCTATTAAACTTCTCAGTTATAAATTTTGACCAATAAAATGTAAATATTGACTCTAAAATGATAGAGATGAGTCATTTCTGTATGAACATTTCTTCTAAGAGGTTAAAGAAAAAAGGTCATCAACTTTTTGAGAGCATTATTTATTTACTTACTCTATTGCATTAGAGAATTATTATGTTAAAACTTACAACTAAAGCTCACAAAATTGTATTAAGCCAATATCTCAGGAACTATTGGTTTTATAAAAATATATTTCAAATAAAAGTTTTTTTATTTTTAATATTACTACAATTTTGCAATGATAAGTTTTTATTAACACAAATAGTTACGGCGATACGGAAATTTACGTTTCTGTAAAATACCCTAAAAGTCATTTTCACGGGAAAATGAAAACATTCATTTTATTTATGATCTTAATCAACGCCTAGATATGAATTTGAATCAAAATCGTTAGAGCCGTCTTTGAGAAAATTGAATTTTTCTTTTTTCGTCCTTTAGTAAACTACTTTTAATTTTAAACTAAGTCGACATCCATCAACATCTCGGATTAGATTTTCTTTACGTTCGCAATACTTAACCTTTAGTGTTCGAAAAGTTAAAAAATATATATATTTGCATTTAGCTTGAAAATTATTGGTTTTATAAAAATATGTTTCAAATAATATATTTGTATTATAAATAGACCTATATATTTTCAAAGATAAGTAATTTAATATCTTAAATAGTTTCGGCGATGTGATAAAAAAATGATAATTTACGCATCAGACCGGAATTACAAAGTCATTTTGCTGAGAAAATGAGAGTGCCCATTTTGTTTTTAATATTGATCAATGTTTAAAAATGAAATTTAATCACCATCAATTTTTTCTCTTTTCGCCCTTCAGGAAACTACCCTTCATTTTAGGGTTAGATATCCCATTTACAAAACCCCTTGGGGCAACCCTATGAAAATCTTAGATACCAAGTTTAGGCCCAATCGGTAAAATAGCTTAGGCTCTAGTCGGAGGTACAGAGAGACAGACAGGCAAACGAAAATTAAAAAACAATTTTTTCGGATTCTGGGGGGGCATTAACTGTCGAGATTCATCAAAACCTCAAGTTTGTTTTGTCAATCACAATACTTTCTCCACCTGTAAGGTTGCTAGAAAGTAAATATTGTGGTCTAATAATACGTAAATAAAAGTGAAACCATGAATTCTAGCTTTCTTTATATAGTGCTAATATATAATTGTTTTAAATCAAAGAAACGTTTAACACAATAATTGTAATTTTTTGTTTAATGATTACGACAAACTGTTATTAAACTTAGGTGAAATGGTGTAGGTTAATTTTTTTGTCCAATACCATTTAATAAAAGAAATTCATACATTATTTATTAGTTCCCATCACGTGAAGTCCGCCCGGCTGGGCGTTAGATATCTCGGTTCTGACGTCATGCGCAGTCGCCATCTGAATCAGTCGCTCGCTCGCACCTGCCAAATATTTTCGTAGTACCAGTACCACGTGTCATCGGCAGTTTAATGTACTCTGAGAGTTGCGTGTTAGACCACGACTCAACCGAAATGGTTTTTATATCATTCTCTTAGAGGAAAGCATTCACTCTTTGTGATAAGCCAGTTTCAACTTAAAACTCATTTTAAAAGTGCTAAAGGAAAGTGAAAAGTAATTCTCATTGTGAGTAGCTATCGTTAGATCTAAGTGTGAGAATATGCAAATTTCTTTGTTTCTGTGCAGTTTCCCTTTAGTTGAACAATATGTTAGTATTTCGTAATTAGATTGTTGATAAAAACAAAAATCGATATTCATAACATAGCAAACTTATAGAATTTTATGATGATATTGATAAATTTGTACTTTAAATTGGTGTGTTTAACGGATGGGTAGTAATCTGAGGATTAATCTTATTAATTTTAATACTAATAAAATGAATAGTTTGTCCGTCATGATTATTGCGCGATATCTATCGCAGGTAGGGCTATGAATAGCTTCTGTATACGAACATGTGCATCTAGAGCAGGAATTTTAACATTTTTACTGGACTTTTATTTTAAAATAAATGTTACGGCGCACCGCACAGACTTTCTCTCTCTTTCTATAAACTCGTAAGATTTCTGAACGGAATAATGTACACTGTATCATTACCACTCCACATAAGAACACGCATAAAATAATATACAATGATATAGAATCAATGAGAAAAGAGGCGCCTCTTTGTCCACCTAAGAGAATTTCAAACAGTTTAATGTCTTCCACAAGGGTTACACTTCGTATTAAATTTCGATTTCTGGTTAAAATTTAACATTTTATAAGGTGTTGCACATCTTCAAGTCATCGCATTGATATTTATTACTAATTTATACATTTTGACCAATAAAAATATAAATATTGACTATTGAGTCTAAAATGGAGATAGATCATTGCTATGCAAACATTTCTCCTAAGAGTTTTAAGGAAAAATAACATACTTTTTACTTTCTCTATATCTTATAGGTAGAGAAAGTATGGTGATCGTCAAAAAAATCGAACTCGAGATTTTGATGAATCTTGACGTTTTATGACTCCCTGAATCCGAAAAAGTGGTTTTTGAATTTCCGTCTGTCTGTCTATCTGAACCTCCAACTAGAGCCTAAACTATTTTACCGATTGAGCTAAAACTTGATATCTAGGGTTTTCATAGGGTTGCCCCGAGGGATTTTTGGAATTGGATATCTACCCCTATAATTAAGGGTAGTTTACTGAAGGGAAAAAAGAGAAAAAGTCGATTTTCTCAAAATCGGCTCTAACGATTTTGATTAAATTTCATTTATAAACATTAATAAATATTCCAAACAAAATGGCTACTCTCAATATTTCGGCAAAATGGCTTTAAGGGCTCCGGTCTGATGCGTAAATTAACATTTTTTATAATAGCTCCGAAACTATTTGAGATATGAAATTACTTAGCATTACAAATATGTATATATATTTATAATACAAATATTTTATTCGAAACATATTTTTATAAAATCAATAATTTTCAATCTATACGCAATTATATATATATTTTTAACTTTTTGGACATTAAAGCTTAAGTATTGCGACCGTAAAAAAAACTAACCTGAAATGTTGATGGATGTCGACGTCTCATGACCCCCCGAACCCTAAAAAATAGTCTTTGCAATGCCGTCTGTCTGTGTGTCTATTAAAACTTAAAATTAAGAGTAGTTTTATAAAGGGCGAAAAGAGAAATAATAGGTTTTCTCAAAATCTGCTCAAACGATTTTGATTAAAATTCGTATCTAGGCGTTGATTAAGATTATAAATAAACTGGTGATTTTCATTATCCTATGAAAATGATTTTAGGGTAATTTACGGAAGAGTTAATTTCCGTATCTCCACAACTATTGGAGAAACTAAACAACTTATCATTGCAAAATTGTAGGACTATTAGAAATAAAAAACTTTTATTTGACATATATTTTTATAAAAGAAACAGTTTCTGAGATATTTGCAAATATATTAATACAATTTTGTGAGATTTATTTGTAAACATATACTACTTAAGTCCTAACGCAATAATTCTCCAATGCCATAGAGTAATTAAATATAAGTATCTAAAATAAATGATACGGCGTACCGCACAGACATTCTCTCTTTTTCTATAAACTCGTAAGATTTCTGAACGGAATAATGTACGTTACTGTACGTTACTGTAAGAATTAAGAAAATTTAAGTTAACAGACAACAAAAACTATTGTTTAGTTACTAAGTTTTGTTAATAAGGAGAGCCTTTCGTGGGCCTTGAAGTTCATACCCACAAAACGTTACTGAGATCGTATTACATTCCCCTCCTTGGAATAAGTTTTGATCTGAACGTGATCTCTCTCACTCACTTTTCCATTTCTAATTTCTATAATGAACTTATTTTGACTAGTAATAACATCAAACGTATTATTATATTTTAAATGGGATCTAGAACGGCGTCCTTCCCTTATTATAATTTGGATGTGTAAAGTTAAATTCATTTGATAATTTAGAAATTTAAATTTTTGGAAGTTTGGCGTGAAAATGAAAATCTATTTTGAAATGTGAAGGTGTGTTGCTTTGAAGAGACAAGTCAGGTTTATTTGAGGTGATTGGGGGTGTGATATCTAGCCTTCCTTTTGTCAAAGACAAACCCAGTTTGCTTAGGACGGATGTTGTTGAGACAGGCTGTATCCGAATAGTTCGAGGATCCTTGCCACGGATATAGTAAAATATCTTTTACAATTTGTTCCTTAAATGCTAGATTTTTTGTTAAATAAAATTCACTTATCCCATGAATGTTTCTTTATACTGTATTTATTAAAAATAACCTATGCAATTCGGAATATTCAACAATGCCTTGAGTCACATGAGGAAAAGAAAAATAATTTTATTTTGGAAGTCCTTGCAATAACCAATAATATTTATTATTAATCAATATTAATGGGTTCTACCAGCACTCACATAGATATTTTACAATAAAAAGGTAAACCTTTTTGAGTTCGTAATAATATTTTACACCCTCTGAAAATCCCAGGTCTGCGCCCTTTTAGAGGGCCCAGTCCAACCCTGTCTGGAATCCTCCACTTCTAGAATACTGGGCCACAGTTTAAAAGGACCCAGACCCTTCCAGACGTGTAACCCGTACTCCCCCCCTCCCCCGACCCTGTAATCACCCAGTAAAGTGAGGAGGCCGCTGCCTAAAGGCCCGTTGACACGATGTTAGTTGGCTAATGCAAGTCCACTAATTTGGCTGCGCGCGCACAACTTGCAGCGTGTAAACAGTTTTTTGTGGAATTTTAAGCACCGGATTTATAAAGAAAAGAATACCAATGATATTGCACTAGAGGATATTGTAAAGTGATATCAGGCATACATATTCTTAAGAAGTGTCCAAAATAAAATGTTCCGTAAATATTTCAAATGTGCCTTATGAGAGATATTATTTAATATCGGCTAGAAAATGTTATAAATAATTTTATCAAACCATTATTTCCTACCAATCAACGTGGAATGTGTAATTTTTTTGACATACAATCACAAAATATGATAAAACATTGTAGTACCGTGATTAGTTCCAGCAACATAATATTCGTGTTATCGGCAAGTAAGGTATGAATGGCCGGTGGTTTTCACGCGAAATAACCGGCACGCTTTTCAATCTCCGTATTTGACACCTAAACCTATTTTTATAAGTTTTAATTAATAATGTTCAGCCTATACACTTCAAACACTTTATAGTAATGCTTTGGCAACTTGAATAGATACACAAGACTATATTATTGTCTCATAGCAAACCAGATAGTTTATATTAAAACCAATCTACAAATTAATTTATTATTATTTTTATAGGAATATTTTAGGCCTAGCTAGCTATCATTTAACAAGATATTTTGTTATTAGTATACCAACATTTAAAACAGGGTTGAAAAAACCTGGGATAGGCCTATTAAAAAAAAAGGTTCAACCTAGTTTGGTTGTATTGGGATTTATTGACTTTATTTGAGTTAAATGTTATTGATCATTTATGCTAAGTGAGTTAACAAATCAAGCAAAATAATAAAATAATTATTTGGGATCAACTGAAACATATTTTAATGTATTAAGGATTTAAGAAATATTAGACATACTAATCACTAACTTTTTTATGTTGTCTAAATAAAACAATTTTTTAAATAGGTCAACTAATTATGATACATTTGCGTTTACTGAAAAATTGTAATTTATTTGGCCGCCCATTCTTATTCTAAATTCACCCTTCCTAGCTCCTAACACATAAGCGTAAATAGTATTGCGTATTAATAACCCGAACGAGAAATCAGACGCAGTGATGAAAAAAATGTTTCCAATAGAGAGATCAGTTAGCACCACTTCATTTTCAGCCATGTCTTTAGAAGCGATACTAATACAAGTGAAAAATGCGTGTCACCACAACTAGCATGTTAGTAAGCTAATACTAGTAAACTTGCATTAGTCCACTAACACCGTGTCAACGGGCCTTAACTGCTAGACAAGGAGGGAAACAGAGCAGGGAGTGCAGCCAGGGTAAAGCGAGGATTTCACGACCCGAATTAAGGACTCTAAATCGGGCCCGATCGCCGTTGGCCCTGAAATCCGATGGTGAAATGTGTGCTCCTGGTCACATTTTGGGGAGGCGACCAGGCAGGGAGGTCGGGAGAAATTTCCAACCGATTTAGGGAGGAAGGGTGGGGGTAGACCGCTTCTCCTGATGAACGGGACGTGAAATGCTCCACCAGGCGGATCGCTCTGTCCATAGTGTAGATATAGATTGATTCTCAGTGATAACAACAGGTGTTCACACCTCGCGTTTTTTTTTTTTGTATTTTCGATTTTATCTGATGGAATCTGCAGAGCAAATTGAAAAAGACGTGTTGACCTTTATATACTGCTTGAGACAATTGTAGATAGATGCACAAGTTTCTGGAATCACGGTTGACATCAATGATGGTGATATAGCGGCACTATACTTCAATTCTTTGTACGTCCTGCCAGTGGCCAAAAAACGAAGCGTGACAATTAACCGGTCCTCTGCACTCACTGCTTCACGCATAACCGTTTTTCTTTTTTCGATATGAGGCCTCACCATATTTAGTAAGTAGGTGAAAACCTGGGGTGTCATTCGCAAGAAATTCCGGAGATCTTCAGCATCCAATATTTCCATAAGTCTTGCATGACTCAATACAGGTCTTTCGTGGTATACCTGCTTCATCCACATTTTCTTTTTCTTCCTTTCTTTCTCGCACACGGCCAATGCAGTTAATGCAACACCAACAACTACCTGCTTTGATAAATACGGAGCCATTTTGAAACTTTAAGAGCAACGAACTGAGCAGTAGATCGGACGTAAAAGATGGGGTCGTGAAAATACAACGCTCTGCCAAGGAGAGGGAAGAACAGTGACAGGGAGATCGGGACCAGGAACGGGAACGGGCGGTCGGGGACGCGTCGTGAAATCCCCGCTTAAACATGAGAACGCGCCCGTCCCACTATTAGACACTGATATCACTATATTATAAAGGTTAAAGATATAATAAGCTCTTACCAAGGCCGTAGCTATCCCTTAAGAATGTTGGGAACCGGGGAGGTGAAGGGGTCAACATGATTCTCCTTTCGAAGGGTACTATTCATAAAACTTATATTTGATAGGTTGAGTGTTATAACATCTAACTTAATTTTATGTGTTTTATTTAGTTTTTACATCCAATAATGTTTCCAGTCCATGGCCTTGGTCAGTTTTTTATTCAAGTCATATATTTTAAACTACCGTCTTACTAAGCCTGTCGTAGCTTCATATGCTTTTATAATATAACTTAAAGACTAGGACAGGCACAACATCCAGTCCCACTGCCGTTAATTCATCACTGAAAGGGTAAGCCCATATATCACTAACGATGAATTTTTCAACCATGCTGGTAATTGAACCCGGGACATTCATCTCAGTAGACAGACAAAATACCGACTGAGCTAAGGTGTCGGATGGTTTAGGTAATGAGGCCTAATAAAAGTTGAGTCATTGAGAAAAGCAACGGAACTTCTTAGTTCTGACCCCCACAATCCCCGAGTATCCCACTCCCAACACCACTGATCATCAAAATCATTTATCCCTAAGATCCCTATCACTAACATCACAGATCCTCAATCACCAATACATACAATCCCAATTTGCCTCAGGACCCACTAGGAAAGTCGGAAATTAGTTTTGACACCATCTCTGCCCTTGATATAGATAATTTGACATTACTCGGCTGACTGTTACGTGTGGAAGGATATTTACGGATCTGTTGAACCCAATTTCGACAATAATTAAATTAACTACCAAGCGTATAAAACTAACGGGTATTAGGACGTGGTGTCAAATAAAAAAAATTACTCCGTGGATTTAGGAACTTAAACGTTATTTGCCATATTTACAAAATTATGCACCCAATTCCTATCTTGAGCTAGTTCAATCCAGTCCACCTCATTACACTCCATCCCTAACTTAAGCTAGTTTTATCAAGTCCAGCTCATTACACATTATCCTTATTTTGAGCTAGATCTATCCACTCTACCTCATTACACCCTATCCCTATCTTGATATAGTTCTATCCAGTCTACCTCATTACACCCTATCCCCATCTTGAGCTAGTTCAATCCAGTCTACCTCATTACATCCTATCCCTATCTTGAGCTTGTTCTATCCAGTCTACCTCATTACACCCTATCCCTATCTTGAGCTAGTTCTATCCAGTCCACCTCATTACACCCAATCCCCATCTTGAGCTAGTTCAATCCAGTCTTACCTCATTACATCCTATCCCTATCTTGAGCTTGTTCTATCCAGTCTACCTCATTACACCCTATCCCTATCTTGAGCTAGTTCTATCAAGTCTACCTCATTACACCCAATCCCAATGTTCTCTTCCCACCCTAATCAAACTTCTAGAATCGCGATACATGTCAACCATTTCTAATTCAATATTACTAAAAATAATTAATATTTTACTGTGTATACTCAACAAACTATGAAAAAGTATCATTAAACGTCAATAGATTAAAGCAGATATTAAACTCATCAGGTATATTTAGATATTGTATACCAGTTATTTATTTTGATACTAGTAGTTTAATGACAACTAAATATAGAAAATTTTTAATTTCCTGAAACTAAATCTAAAAATCCTTTTTAAATGGAGAATTTTATATGCCACATAGTACTATACAAAGGTTTTCTCAGGAAAATTCGATAATAGTTATTCAACTGATGACTAATTTTGAAAAATGTGGCACAAACTATGGATAATTGACTTTATGAGAAAATATATACTATTGAGTCGTATCATTTATTGAGTAAATTTTTTTCAGACTATTATACATAAATGTTATTTTAACGATTAAATAAAAATAACTTAGCCTCTTCTAACTGTTACTTTCAGCTTTATACTTGTCAAAGTCAATATTATCCAAAATAAGTTTTTTTTAATACAGAAACGCATATATATCTTGATTCCTTCATATCCTTGAAACAATAATTTATTTTTTCTTTGGTGGTATGGACGAGGAAGATATAGTTTAAAGGAAATGCATATGAAGTTTCATGGTTGCGATGTATTCAACCAGCCAAGACTTGAACTCTTGATATTTACATCACCAATAATCCAGACTAAAGGAGTTTTATAATTTAATCACTTGATCACTAGCGAGGGTTAGCAGAAAAAAAATTGAAATACAAGTTGTGTATGTTTTTAACTATTCATTCTATCAATGATGGGGGGAAAGATTGTGTACGTTGAAACTAATAGCAGTGGTTGAAAAAAATTGTAAAAAATTCCAGGATAAATTAATATTCGTCATCCATTACTTTAAGACAATAGCACCCCATATATTTAAGTTTTGTTTCTTTAACTAAAAGTATTAAATTAACATAACTATGAATGTAAACTTACACAACTAATTTGGATCAATATTTATTGATGCTATCTGTAATTGGAGTAATATAATTTCAGGAGTGTATATTAAAAAAAATTAAGTGTTGAGGATTTTGAACTTGTTAGTCTGAATTTTATTCATAAATTTATGAATTAAGTATAAGTAACTACCGCTAAACTAAGTAAGTATATAAGGTTTTTATTATTATTCATAATACTATTAAAACCTAATAAAACAAATCTGTTTTCAATTTTATCCAAGTATGTTTTATAACAATGGATAGATAAATATTTTATTATTCATTAATGATGTCTTATAAGGTTTAGTTTTATAATTTTTCAATTATTAAATTCATCAGAATGAATACATACAAAAAATTCAATAAAATAATTACATGTTTTAACATAGAATAGAAATTTTAAATAGATGGATTTCTACAAATTATTTGAAAAAGTATAAATAGTAATATTAAATATATTGTGATATTATATTTTGTGAAAATTTCAATTATTTTTAGAAGACTATTATCTAATAGTTCTTTTTTTTATGTTTTAGGTCTTTAGCTACAATATTGATTGAAAAATGAATATTAAATTAATTATTGTATTAATTATATTTGTATTTGATTGTGTAAGAACCACGAGGTCTATGCAAGTAAACATTGATGTAAATATATCAGAACTCACAATATACTCAAAAAGCATCATATACAGATGCTTTAATAACTCTCTTTACTTCCTTGCAATCAGTATTGAAGGATTTCCTAAACAAGAAATTACATCAGAAATCTTTCAACATATTTTACAACAAAATACTGTTCCGGTGCTATCATTAAAAGATTGTTCCCAAGATAAAGATGGCTTTACTCCTTTAAAGCGAAACGATAACATAGAGAATAGTGTTGGGTTCATCTTTATCAGTGACCAAACGAAAGGTGAATGTTTTGTTGATAGCAACTGGACTGACTCTCCATTCTGGAACCCACGAGCTTTCTTCCTTCTTGTCATCACCACAACTGTGACGGACGAAACTGACAAGATGGCGGATATGTTGCGAGACTGCTGGGAGAACTTTAATATTCTCAACTTAGTGGTTATATTCCAGTACAAAGTATCATTTGATATTAACAACTCTAAAAGTTCATTAAAAGATATCGTATCTGTGCGTGTATTAACTTTTAATCCATTCCTACCTAAGGGAAACATTATAAATATTTATCCACACAAACTGATAAACTCCACTCTAATATTGAAAAGTAAGTTTTCTGACACCTATGGCTATAATATACCTACAACAACTAGAACGGTGGCGGGTTACATAAGAGAAAAAAAAGATTCTAAGGGTAATTTGCATTTAGAAGGACTAGATATGGATGTATTTTATACACTAATGAAAAAGTTAAACGCATCACAAATTTACAAACCCTCTAATGAAGATGATAATGAATTCAACTCAGATAACTCTGTTATAATAAGTATAGAGCCTCTACAACCATATAATATCCATCGAACGACATATCCTCATAAAGATATCTGTTTCACTGCTATTGTACCAAAGGCTTCAGAGATACCAAGATATATGAATATTATCCTACCTTTCAACAAAAATGTATGGCTACTGTATCTGTTTACCGCCGTCTGTTTAGCAGTTATTTGGAAAATAATTTCTATGAATGATAAATTGGAAGGAAAGGTAGAGTTTCTTAAAGACAAAATTATCGACACATTGAGTGCTATACTTATAGGATCCGCACAATCTGAACCTAGTTTCTTCCCGCAGAGGTTGGTACTTACATTGTGCTTGTTTTTGAACATAATAATGAACAATTCTTACCAAGGCAAACTAACGAGTTACCTGAGCACTTCTAAATATCTACCCGATATCAATAATATTAATGAATTGGTGTATTCTGGTTTAAAAATATCTTGTTTTATGTCAGTTAATGAATTGCAAACAATAGCTGCATCTTTGGATTTGAATGATAAATTTTTCATCGCAGTCACAAAAAACTTGGTTATAATCTCAGATGAAGAGGAAGCTTTATTTATGATGGCTCACTATAGAAATGTATCAAGATTTACTTATAAAACCTATGCGTTATCTGTTGTAAATCAACTTAAGTACTATAAGGACGATTCTCCCTTGCTACATTTGATAGATGACTGCTATGGCTCAATGTATGGAGGTATAGACTGCGGTGACCGAGACTCGCCCTTCATGGCTGTTTTTAGTAAAATACTTCAAAGACTCGTACAAGGAGGTTTGATTGAGAAATGGAAAAATGACTTTGTAACTAGTAGTTTTTTCTCATCAGCGATAACCAAATCATGGGTAGGACCAAAAGTTTTTTCATTAGATCACCTTATTGCACCATTTTACATTTTAGGTTTTGGACTATGTTCAGGTACTGTAATATTCATGGTCGAGATAATTATGTTTAAGTATGCAAAAAAAAAACAAAAAAAAAGTTCTCTTCCTTAATGTAAGATACAGATATCAGTAAATTAAAAGTTTAAATTAATCAGCTTAATACTAGGGTTTTTGTATAATGCTAATTATAAAAACATTTGGTAAAAATCTTTATTCCATTATGTTAGCCCACTAGTGAACTAAATTGACAAACTGGATGTTGCCGTTAGCGCAGATAGTGCCAACATTTGTGGATATAGGGTGTCATGTGGTCAGCATGCTCCACAGATATTTTATGGAAGCGACAGGGATCGAAACTGGGACATCTGGATGTGTAGCCAGGAACTCAGACCACTAAACAATAGAGGTGGTCTATATTATATATGTTAACTAAATAAATAATTTAATAATTGGTCTGGAAAGTGTATTGCACAATATCTATCCCACGCAGCGTTCTTAAATTTTACATTTAGTAGGTAATGTGCAAGAACGTGTTCACCTCGAAAGAGGAATTTCACAATTTTGATTTCATTTTTTTAATTAATTATAAACTTTGACAGAAGTAATAAAATTAGTATTTTTTCTGTTTGTTTGAATCAAAGCAAACCCATGCAATACATTGCGTGATTATTCTGGGCCTCACCGGATTCTGCTATTATTTAAAATGTAGGCCTACTACACTTTCATCAAAAAAATACTACTAAATGGAATATATGTTATCTACTCATATATATTTACCAGAATGAACTACCCAGCTTGGCCCTAGATGAATAATTTAGAGTAAAATAAGTAAAATGTTAAAAAGAGAGAAAAGCTAATCTAATCAAAACCTTTTCAAATCAAAAGATATGTAAAATTGGTAAGAAATGTAAAGTTATTAAAATACTAAGAAGGTTTAAAATAGTAAAGGGCCGATAAGGGAATAAAGATAATTATTTAAGGGAATAAAGGTTTAAAAGTTGTACCAATTACAATAGGGGTAAATATGGTAAAAATCAAATATAATCATTTTTGAATCAAACTACAAACATTTTTAGTAACACCTTTTACCCCATTTGATCTTTTTACCTTTATTGCACTACTTGCCTATTTTAACCTTTTAAAACATTATGTATCTTGGCACCTTTGGTCTTTAATGTACTTTTTACCCGCTTTTCTCCTTTTATCTCATTTAACCTTTTTGTTATTTTTACCCTTTTCGCAGTTTAGGTACATGTGACCCTAATTGACCTTAAGGCACAGTTAATTCTTTTGGAACTTTTACCGTATCTTATCTATTTCCGTATTTTATATTTTTCCTACGTTTAGCCCTTTTTACCCTGTTTTGCCCCTTTTCAAATTTTACTAGTTTAATCCTGTCTACACTTTTAACACATTTACTTTATCTTTTTACATTTTCAAAATTTGTTTAGATTTACTTTTAACATTTTTTTTGTACTTTTACACCATTATACATTAAGTTATCGGCTATGCCCAGGAGAAAAATTTCGCGGTTATAGGGCTGATAATAGCAAACAAGATAAAAATTAAATCTAATATTTTTTTAAAAAGGGTAATTAATAAAGGGAAGAAAGTGTACAAGTATAATAAAAGATAATAAAAGAAAATAGTAACAAATGTAAAAATAAAAAAGTAAATGACATAAAAATAAGAATTGTATAAATGTTAAAGTGTATAAACCACACAGAGAAGTAATTTTATATAATAGCCGTATCAATTTCGAGTTTCACTGTTTCCTGGGCCTAAATTTTGAAACTCGTTATGTTTAAACGTCATTCGGCTATCCTGGAATGTCTATTAAATTACAAGTCAATCTTCCATTTTACATCATAACAATATATATATATTAGTTTTAAGAATCTTGAGGGAACTTCCCTACCTGATTTACTGCTTATTCATGTTTAAATTTAAGGATTGGACTTTAATGTTTGGTTGTTTGGGGTGGTTTTTACACCTACCTGACAAATTACAATCCTCTAACTCTCTGAAAAGTTGTATAACTTTTTTAATTTTGGGCATTTTGAAAAAAAATAATTCTACAAGCCGCCTTAATGAATATTAAATATTAAATATTCATTTTGTTACTAGAGTAATCCCTCTACATTTCTGACAAAATCAAATTTTCTGTCTCATCTAAAAGTTTGTTATGGCCTAACCCACTTCTCCCCCTTCCTTATGTTTTTTATTTAAAATCTCAGGTTTATTATTGAGAGGTGTTCGTACTACATTTGTGAACCTTAAGGGAAGGGTATGTATACAGAGTAATATTATTTTAATCTTCATTAGAATTTAAGAGATTGCTATATATGAATTCTTGATCACCAGTTGGGTTGACTCTAAGTCCAATAAATATAATCTTGAATTTGGTATAGGTTTACCTGTCTAATAAAGTCTTAGTGTGTGCAATCCAGGTGTATTAGTTCTATTTATAAACCTCCTAAATTATAATGTGATTCTGACAAGTTAAACCACGAGATCGGTTATGTGGATAGTTGCAAAATCATAATTATAATACATAAAGTGGAACAAAGCATTTATATTTAGGGAAACTTGAGAAAAGACACACTGCTGCTTTTGTTTAACTTCTCCATATATCGTTATCCTTACATCTTAGACAGAGGGACAGTTGCCACAAGTATCGTTAAAACACTAATAGCAAACAAGGAATGGACTTGCGTACTAAAGATACCTTAGGGTGTACTCCGTATTTGAATATAATAAACATTGCGCGTTTGACCCCTTAATTATCGTGAACACTGATGTGGGGTAGGTCCAAAAACATACATAAACGGAAGATAACACTTTGCTTATATTCCCCTAATGCCTGTTTGGAAAATATCAAATTTGTTGAGTTTAATGCCTTGTAACAGGCTATTATTGGGATGTGTATCTTCAAAATCAATTACTCAAGACATATAACAATTTACAAAAATAAGTTAGTGAAATATTTTTGGGGTGTAAACTTGGAGGTTATATAAAATATCTTAGTGAGGCTGACGTATTATAGCCTACATCGTGACCACCGATTCAACTAACTAATAAACCAATAAACGAAGAAAGCGAGAACTAGGCATGAATTTAGGATGATCTTAATCTGTCCTAGTACACATAATGTAATGTATTTAACTGTGTGATCATCGGTACGGGCAAATTCCAAATTGAAGGACCGTTTAAATCTTAGACTTGGTTTAATTACTTAGGAAAACATGCTGATGGACACCTCCTTCAATTATTAGTACTTTTATTTATTTTAATAGTCAACTCCTTATTATGTGTGAACATATGTGTTGGTGAATATAACACTAATAATGTACAGTGTACACAGTACCTAAAATATTGACACCTTGCATACTTACTAAAGGAAAATAAATGTTGAAAAATTTGATTGTTTAGTTATATCTTTTTAGCGGCTTAATTATCACGTGAGTGCCGGTTTGTGATGTAGAAAAAGGTATTTGATATGGTCCAATATCACTTTGTACTTTTAAATATAGAAGTGATAGCTTTTTATTTTTAATATCTAATCATCCTACAACTTTAAATAATTTTACGTTATTTGGGGTTTTTCTCTAGCACCGAATCTTAATACCCGTTCGGTTTATACGCTTATGTATTAACTACGCTAATGGTTTGAGTGATTATGAAAGCTAGATTTATAAAATGTGTATCCACATTTGCGTGGAGAGTGGAAAAAATTTCAGAGAAACCACCTAAGTACACCCGACTGAGATTCGAACCTTGATCTCCCATTCATCGGCAGTCTAATCCAACACAAGAGTAGCGCGTTAGGCCATGTGACCACCAATGCGGGCTATTTTATATCTTAAAGTGTTATGGATGTCTATCAAAATTGGAAATATCCAAATATGTAAGTCATTCTCCTGGATAAACGGGAATCGCTGTTTTGCTTTTAATACTATACAATGCATAGGTACAAATTTTAATAACAATCGTTTTGAGAAAATCGTTTGATTCTCATTTGGCCCATAAGTAAGCTTCTAGAAATAAGAAATATGTAAGATATATAAGATATGTAAAATATGTAAGATATGTAAGAAAGTTTGTAAACTAAATTTTGTTTTCTGTGTTGAGTTGAACATATTATGTAGAGGTGGGAATGTCTGTCCATATCACGCACATGTGTGTCAATGATAATTAATAATTTAAGCTCCAGGCTAGAATAAAAATCACTACCTCAACACGAGAATAAACCACATGATAAATATATCTTAATGTGTGTGTATAAAACTATAAAAATAAAAAAGTTTTGACAGTTCTGCTATTTATTTTTCACCGAAAGATCCATTTTTAAAATAAGAGTCTTTTAATAAATAATAACACCTTATTTTGCGCTCGCCAACGATAGCATTTTAATACGTAATTAGTGCTATTTTATATGTATCAAAAATGACAGCTGCAGATCAAATGAGTTGACATATGAATACGTGGAAGTATATTTCCTAGATTTTCTGTCACCTAAGTAAGTCCCTTTCTATAGACTGAACTGTATCTGTCTGGGATGTTTTCATACTAAGGACAAATAAAGTAGGGATAGAGAAGGGAAGATTTAGAGGAAATCTACTAAAATATCAGTAGAAGAACATTAGGACACATTTTAAGAAATATAAATAGCTCAGTAAACATGCTAGGATTCGATTCTTGACCTAACTATCATAGGGAAATAAATTTATCACGATTCTGACGTCTTGAGCTACGTGTTCACCATCTTGGGTCCTTAAGGTTATTATACGTAAAAACGTGATATAAACAAATATTAAGTACGCATTTAATGTGGTCCTTTTTTAAAAGTGTCCTCCATGCAGGTGTATTTATTATAGTCGCCCACTCAGGTGTATTTAGAAGACTAGACTACACAGGTGTATTTAGAAGACTAGACTACACAGGTGTATTTAGAAGACTAGACTACACAGGTGTATTTAGAAGACTAGACTACACAGGTGTATCTAGAAGACTAGGATACACAGGTTTATTTTAGAATATTCTGCTTTGCAGAGGTCTTCAGAATACTTATTCATATAAGTGTTTTCAAAATACATGGCCAAGTAGGTGTTTTCATAATCTCGGCCACGCGTGCTGAATACCCTCTGGCGTAGAGTTTGAATTTCACAGCAGAGCTCCTGAGTGGTTTGTATAGGTATTTGACTGGAGCGATCCATGTTTTCCACAAGTTGTGCAACACCAGCACGACCGGTTCACGGAATCGGTTACAGAAGTATGTGACACATTCGGAAGAAGGTCATCACTATCGGTCTACTTCCGGTACTCCTTCCTCCCCCTCCCCCCGGAAATTAGTTAATAATAAATTATACTCGCCATTATTTATCCATACTAAGTAGGATTTATACTTTATAAATAAGTACTAGGGGGAATAAATATTGTAAGAGCATAATTATTTTAAGGTTTATTCTGGCAAGAGGGTAGCCCACACTTGCACATTTCCTTGGAAGTCAAGAGTGTTGAGTTGCCATCCTGATGAGAATTGCATATATCTATGATAGATTGCATCCTATTGACGAGCGAGCACGGTGCGACCGATGGACCTTCCTAGCTGTTGAAATATGGAGATCAGCAAGTTTGTGTGTAAGTGTGGTTGAGGTTTGGAAGCCATGCTGAGTACATGTGGGTCGGTATCGAGCACGACTGACGAATTACGATAAAAATGTTATCTGGTGGTTCACCCCGCCGGAGGGTCGATCGTGGGTTGACATAAATGCTGCGAGACCATTATCGTGCCTGCTACCTCGTCATTGGAGATCTACCCGGTTACCCATGTAGTAGTTTAGCATCTGAATAGGTTAATAAATATATCTTATTGGACTAACTCACAAGTCTCACTCCCCAAGAACCATATATTCAACCCCTACTGCTCGGGGTCCATCCTAACCATGTAAGTCCCTACGGTGCCACGGGAGTCCTGTAGTAGTATTGGCTACTGCGTACACAGATAAAACTAGTAACCTTACAAAGTTTTGTCGGAAGTAGGACAGGGAGTTTACAAATACACTATTTTAAAATATATTCTGAAATTGATTTTTTTTCGCCCACTGCAATTCTATTCCCATCCCCTGGCTATACGCCTATGTATTAAGTACACTAATTTATTATGGGGAGTTTAAGTTCGAATTAAGACTGTTCCTGCATTTTTGTGATGAGAGAGTGGTAAATTATTTTGGAAACAAATCAGCTCCAATAAGCTCTACCAGGGCTCAGCCTGTATCTCCATATCACCGACAATCCAGTTCATCACGAGATAGATGTGATAGACTTTGCAACTTTCGATGCAGGTATATATAGTTACAATTTTTATTACTATGATTATTATTATTAGGTGTTCTATCTCATGAAAGACCAATTACTTTTGTCAATGCATTTAGACAACTAATGCACCCTGTCGTCTGCCTCATCCTGCAGCCCCCAGGATTTTCTTCTTTCCTTCAATTCATCCAATATTTGAATCCTCATTCTTCCTTAGCTCCTCTTTCCTTCAACCCTCCCTTCTATGAAATCGTTCAAAAGACAGTTATTCCTAAGGAGATGTCCAATTAAGTTTGCTCTCCACCAAAGAGTCACATCCAAAATGGTTCTCTTTTCTTCCCCACTATTCTTAGGACTTCATTTGTCACCCTGTCTATACACCTGATCTTCTCAAGTCTTTTCCAGCACCACCTTTAAAAGCTTTCAAAGTATTTCTTTTCCATCTTCCTAAGAGTCCAAGTTCATGCTCCATACAGTGCAATGCTCAAAATGTAACATTTCATCACTTTCTTCCTCAGTTCCAAACTCAATTTGCTGGTCAGCAGGAACCTATTCTTGTTGAAAGCTTCGCTTGCCAAAGCGATCCTTGTTGTAATGCTCTTGGTGCAATAAGCATATTTTGACAGCAGACTTACCAGGACCTTGAATAACTTGTTTTGTTGAACTTGAATAATATGTTTTACAACTCCAGGGTAACAGTTTTTTGATTCTAATATTTTCAGATTTGCTATGTAATGGGATAAAAGAGGGGAAACTGTTGGAGGGATAGAGTGAAGGGTTGGGGGAGGGGGTGTATACTTCTACATGTAATAGGTCTAATAATTTTTGGCTTAGTCCTGACTTATAAGTGAAAGG
>CABFWO010003287.1:77066-91428 GCA_902155825.1 Timema genevievae | reverse complement strand
GAGAGGCTTAGTTTCATAGTCTACACTGACACTATATCCCTGGAGTAGAAGGTTTGGAGAGGCTTAGTTTCATAGTCTACACTGACCCTATATCCCTGGAATAAACTTTTTTTTTATCGGTCAGCATTGATAACAGTTTACTTTATTATTATTGTTATTTAAAGTTATTGATAGGCCTACTATATATTAAAAGTTACAGCTAAATATATTATTTGTTGACGTATGAATACATTAAAATTGGTTTTATAGCTTTTATTACTGTCAAAAAATATCCTTATTGTCTATAACAGCCTGTACATTCAACGCCTGGGCTATCGTCAGCTGAGACCTCTGTATTACGGTGGACACTTGTACCCCCCTGGGAATCGAAGTGGAGACAGTTACTGAAGTTCCCGCTACTGATGAGAACTCCACTCATCGACTCGAGAGAGGATTATTTTTTGTAACCATCTTTATTTGTCATTTTACTACTCCCTGGCCGCAACTTTGTGCTTGGACTTGAATAGAACATCAACATTTCCTCTGATATTTTATTCATGGAACCGACCAAGTTTCCTCAGGACCCACGTGACCTAGTTAAATCAAGGAGCCCGTGGCTTGAATCGCGGCTCATCAATAAACCGTGGATTTATTATAATATTAATATTCGTTCGTCAGTTCCGGGGGTGGATTTTCTTAATGTTCCACATCCTGATCCTTAGCCCCTAGAACATGTAATCTGGAAAACAAAATATCAAGTAGAGCAAAAGTTAATGTTTGTGTCTTACTACCCGTCTGGGGTATACATATATTCACACTAATGTGATAGGATATGATAAGATATAATTAACATGAAATGAATCCGAATTTGCGTTAGGGAAAAGTTATAAACTGTTTATTAAAATTCACCATCAATATATCCCTGGCGGGATTTGAGCCCTTATCACCCCGTCATCAGCTAATTACTCTATTTCGAGAGTTACGTCATAGGACATACGACCCCCAAGTCTGGCAGCAATCAAATAAATGTACATAGAATATAGCGTGCACTTTTAAATTTGAATATAAATATAAACTAAATTAACTTACTAAATCATCATTCTTTGAAGCCCCCAAACTTATTGTAAACAACTTAAATATTCTGGAAGAGAAACATCATTCAAAATACATTCTGCTTAGCTTGCATATTTCCACTATGGTGTAGGCTGTAAGTATAGGCCATAGTGTAATCTGTTAAGGTAAGACTGATACCGTTCATGGTAAACATACAGATACTAGCTATTATTGGATTCCCCTGGGACTGAACCAGTGTTCCCTGATACAAGACCACACCAAGGGGAAGCTTGTGAGGGGTTAGGGGGTAAATACTCTCCCTTCAGAAATTATTATTAACATTAATTTGTGTTGCTCATAAATGTCCAGCTTATTGGACTCTTAAGTCCAAAAAACACAACTGAAATGTTGTTTGATAAATTTAAATTGCTTTGAAAGAGATTCAATGTAAAATAAGACTGCCTTGCATCTCCTGTTAGGGGATTCCCCACGGGGCATAACAGATCCCCTTGCCCCCAAAATAAGTGTCTTTGTACGGCACTGCCTGCCACGTGGACGAGATGAACGTGTTGGATCCTGGGCTTGTTCAAATGTCGTTACTACTCTCTATCTCTCTCTTTCTCTCTGATTAAATACAGCTATATTATTAAATATTTCATCCCCATGTAAGGACGCGAGGGTCGGAGGGTGAAAATCTTGCGGCCGGGAGAAGAATGCGGAAAACTTTGTGGGTCAATGAACCTTAGTTTCTTGAGGTTGGTATTTCCGCTGCGCCCGGGCGAGCGACTCCAAGCCGTACAAGTTCTGGTTTCGTCAGTTGCGTCGGAACAATTCAGGACTCAGCAACAACATCCATCTTTCTAATAAGGAGTGCTCAAAGGACTAAAGAGGACATAGAAATATATGACATGCAATTTGTTGACATCTCATCTGCTATCAGGGAATGTAAAACTCAGAACACACAGAACAATAATTCTACCAGTTGCTCTCTATGGGTGTGAAGCGTGGTCTCTTATCTGACATGACAAAAACAAGGTGCTTGGGAAGATATTTGGTTCAAAAAGGGACGAGGCTACTGGGGAGTGGAGAAGGTCGCATATTGATGAGTTAAATATCCTGTACTCATCACAAGACATTGCTAGGATAATCAAATCACGTAGATTAAATAGGGTAGAACATGTAGTGTGAATGGGAGAATCTAGAACCTTGTTCGGGGTAATGACTGGTAAACCCAATGGGAAGAAACCAATGGGAAGACCGAGACACAGATGGGAGGATAACATTAGAATGAACCTGAAAGAGATAGTGTAATGAGGTGGACTGGATATAACTAGATCAAGATAAGAATAGGGTGTAATGAGGTGGACTGGATATAACTAGATCAAGATAAGAATAGGGTGTAATGAGGTGGACTGGATAGAACTAGCTCAAGATAGGGATAGGGTTTAATGGGGGGACTGGATAGAACTAGCTCAAGATAAGGATAGGGTTTAATGTGGGAACTAGATAGAACTAGCTCAAGATAGGGATAGGGTTTAATGGGGGGACTGGATATAACTAGCTCAAGATAAGGATAGGGCTTAATGGGGGGACTGGATATAACTAGCTCAAGGTAGGGATAGGTGGCGTACTTTTGTAAGTGCAGCAATAAACTTCCAAGCGCTTAGCACCATTGATTAGATAAATAAGTAAGTAAATTAGTCAGTCACTTAAAAATAAAATAAAATAAACCTGTGAAACTCGTGTAACAACTAAACAACATTCGAGTCAAGTAATGCTAGAGTCACCCTCGCCAGTGGCCAATATCATCTTGTCTGGTTTGTCAAACCGGTCTAAATCCCGGCCCGGTTTATTGAGAGTGATTTTACAAATCTCCTTTCACGTCTACTAAGGTTCATTTATTTGAAATTCTTGTATCCTCATCTCTAATGAATAACGTAATACGGGATGGATAGTATGACACAATAAACCGAGGACTGGACCCTTATACGTGTGTATTGGCAAGGTACTATTCAAAATAGTAAATAATGTTTTATACATAAAATACTTTGATGGCTAGAATTTTGTCTAACTCTTACTCTTAATCCCAAATATTGAGTTTGTTGACATCATGTGTGGATGAAATAATAATTACTTTAATATAAATCACTTAGTGAGAAAAATTAAAAAAGTATCATCTAATTATAATATTTTCTAAAGTTGAGGATTTTTGTTTACTATTTTTCAACTAAAATGTGATCAATCTAACAAGTTAAGTGTTCGACAAATACTATTCATTTTCCTTTGATAAAGTTGTAGTCAACAGCAGAGACCTCTAACGGCTAGCACTGAAGATACAGAAGAACATTTGGCTTGAAAATTAAAATAATAATAATAATAATAACATTAAGTTTGTGTGATTACAATAAACAAATTATTTAATATTTTGTTTCTTCTTTTATGGTAAAAATCAGATTCTGGAAATCTGGAGTTAACGCTGCTTATACAACGAACAAGAGGGCTGAGAGTTACTGAGAAAATATTTTAGGATTTCTAGAAGAAAGAGAGGGAATAATAATGTCCACATGTTCGACGGTAGATTGGCAAGAAATGCTGCTATTAAAATGTTATAAACCAGAGTGTTATTCCAACTGTTAGTATAATCGCAGTCAGCGTCCAGTTTGCGTTGAGAGTCAGTCAAGTGACGGAACTCCACTCATCCTCTAGTTTGGATCTGACAAACCTGTAATACAGTCAACTTTAGGGGATCAGAAAGTGATAAAATATGAACACTAATAGTATAGGCATGAGGAAGAGGGGATGTAGCCGCATTTGCAGACAGGCTAGGGGAAACCAAATAGGAAAAACTTTCTTTGAAATATCTGACCGGGAATCTAACTCTGACCTCCCAATCGACAATAAACTAGACAATACGAGATATGTACCTTGGATCACATGCCCTGGCTAGATAGGTAGGGTGAGGTTACATCGATAGCAGGTAGGGCTAGGTTACATCGATAGCAGATAGGGTGAGGTTACATCGATAATGTTTATCTTTTTACTTGAAAGTATTAAACTAAATAAATTAAATTGAGGTTCTAGACAAACTTTAGAAAATGTTTAATATTTGTTGGATTTTTAAAAAGCGTCATGTCTTGAAAGAAAAGGCGTAAGAATGTTGCACAGATGTGGGCGAAATTTCAGTTTGAGAAATTGGATGTGTTTTTTTTTCTTTATAAATTGTGTCTATAAAACTGTTTTTAATATGACGTTATAGTGAAAGACTTTCTTTCCTGAAAAAACAAAGCCATTCTACCGTTAAAATGCGTTCCCTAACCAAAGAGAGAAAATTGCATTTTCCCGCCTCCATCATTGAAACGAGATTGAAGTGGCTTGGAATGAAGTAGACTTCATCGAAGGACACTTTCAAGCCAGAGTTTCGGGGACTTAACTTGAAAGCGACCAAGTAATAGACTGGGATTCCCCATTACCAGGGAGTTGATTTGAAGAGATCCGCGTCGGGACACTTATTCAGAGTTGAGCCGAAAAGTTTTATGGAAACTTGAGGTATAGTTTCTCAATCCCGGTTAACCGGAACGGTTCTGTTTACTGAACGGGAACACCATTAATATCTCTACAAGTGGAGACTTGACAATTTGGGACTGTTTTCACGTTCCATTAGATTTTGTACACCCCTCTTTGTGAGTTAAAATGTTGTCGAAACTAAAACTGTTTTAGGGAGAATTAGTTCAATATGTGACTTCAAGCCGAATTCATTAAAAGGGGGTAGGGGAAATTTATTAATCTGTAACGTAATGTTGGCATCAGATGCAGTGATATAAACACTCCAATAAATTATTTGAAAATTTCTACAAATGGATGTCACTAAATTATCTGAGTTTTATCATATTTTTGTATTGATGGATTTTAATTGTTAATAGTAATTATTGTGATTTGGATCATTATTTATTTATAATTAATGTAAAAAATAAAGACACACTAATTTAAATGTGGTATTGTGTTTTTTACTGTCCACATAGGAACTATATTAAGAAAATTCTGTACCAATATTAATTTAATTTGGGAATAATTAATCCCAACGATTTATCTTTGTTTTAGTTATGAATATTTATGTTCGGAAAAAATAACATCTAATTTATCAATCACTTGACAATAAAAGAAAAGTTATAATAACTTTAGTTTCATATATCAATTATGATTAATTTAAGAGTTTTTATGTTCAAGCGATTTTTGCTACCAGGTAAAGTGTGGAAACATCTTCAAGGATTGAGCGGCGATGCTTTCTACTGACAGCCATCTTTAAACTTTACTTGTGAACAGGGTTAACCACAGAATAAGAGGAACAATATAATTTGGAGAGACAACTTTCAGTAAAAATAATAAACTTAATTTCTACGCTGTATTAAATGTCGTCAACATATTATTTAAACTGTATACACGAAAATAAATGTTACGGTGCACTACAAATACTTTCTCTTTATTTTATTTTAAAATAAAGACAGTTACTAAAAACTTGTAATGTTTGTGAAATAAAAAACATACATCGTTGCAGAACTCCTTCACCAAAGAACATTATATTTGAACTAATACACACTGTTACAGAAACAGTGAGAAAATATGAACACCTCTGTCCACCAAAGAACATGACAATCAGTTCCATATTTCAAAGAGCTCCATAAAACATATATATGTTTGCTAATAGCTCATAAACTATTAGTTTCATCAAATTATATTATATTTTTATGATAAGATCTTTTTGTTTTAAACAGCACTACATCTTTACAATGATAAATTATTTCGGATCTGAAATATTGGCGCAGACATGATCAAAATTGGAAATTTTTGCTAATTTAAATTACACCTAACTTCATCTTCATGGAAAAACGAGAATATACATTTTATTTGAAGTATTATATAATTCCTGGATACAAAATTTAATCAAAATCTTTATAGCGTATTTTCATAAAATAGAAGTTCTCTCACGTTTCCCTTCAAAAAACTACCCTTAATTTTAGAGTTGGATATATAATTCACAAAACCTCCTTGGAGAACCTTATTAAAACCTTAGATACCAAGTTTTATCCCGACCAGTAAAATATTATCGGCTCTAGGCCAAGGTACAGGTATACAGACAGACAGACAGACGGTATCGCGAAAAACAATTTTTAGGTTCTAGGGGGTCATGAAACGTCGATATTTATCAAAATCTAAGTTCAATCTTTTTTTTACGATCAAAATACTCCTTTATTCGAGGGGTCAATAGAAATTAAAAATAGTTTCCATTCATTAACAAAACTCCCCACCCTCAAAAGAGCCGGGTTTGTAAAGAGAATCTAAGAAACCACCAAAAAAAGGCCTTTTACACACCTGTGTAGTTACTGTGTAAAGAAAGACTTGCTGCTGTGAAATATAAATGTTCTTTATGGTTGGGGACTCCCCCCAAAGAGGTAAACTGTCCCGTCTACGCCCCTCTCTGGTCAGTCCCTAGGTTCAAGTGGAACTGACCTAGGGCACTTTCATCCTTTGATAAGTGAGGACAAGGCTCGTATCGACATTTTTAAATGTTTGTTATTTTTTAAGTGATGCCAAACTCTATTAGTCTTAACGTATCTTAAGGTCTTTACTTGTTGGCTGGGAGCATTTGAGGTGATTTTTACAGGTGTTATGTTCACTACTGTTTTCACACACTCTCTCCACGCTAATGTACCTTGATTTTACCTAATTCATCCCCTAGACCCCGTGTTGCCTCTTATAGTACCTTTTCATTCATATTGTCAATAACTATAAAATAATAATAATAATAGTATAGTAAAATGTTATTATATTTGTTTATATTTTCTTAAGGCTCCTGCCTACCAGCATGACGTGTATTGAGTTTGTCACTGCTTCTGATTGACAAGGAGATAAACAGTTTATACATCCGTATCTGTAAAACGAGTGTCAACTGTTTGTTTTTCATTAGGCCCATTAGTTAGTTCAGTTTTAACTTATTCACCCCTCAGCCAATAAAACAGTTGCACATCCCTGATTAAACAGTTGCACACCCCTGTTTAAACTATACAAGACTTAATAGCTCCCTTTGAAAAATTATCAGGGGAAATAAGGTAAAAGTATGTTTTCCACATGTTTGATTTTCCGTTGTTTATTTTTTAATGATTTATTTGTTAAAACAGTTGATTGAAAATTAACTCTGCTTAGTTAATGTTTTGCTCTCCCGCTTTTACAACAAAGAGCCTTTGAAAGATGACCTTGAGAGTAATTTGAAGGCGAACTGTTGTTGAGACAATCTGAGAGTGGATTATCCAGATAACTAACACCTTTTAAATAGGAACTGTTGTACAGTGGGAGGTCGAGAGGGGAGGGAATACCACCCACCAATCTGGGAGGCTGGAAGGATGGAGCTTTACCGTGCACCTAAATAATAAATAATAAGCTCCATACTAATTAATAAATGAAAGTCCGGTGATATATTACACAGACACACGGAGGATTATCAACTGTAATGAGCAGATTTTGTCACCCGAGGGGGATTGAGAGGTGGTGGATTGCAATCGTGATCCGAAAACCATAATCCAATTTGGTCCTCACGTGATCTCAAATCCAATATTCACTCCACATAATTAGATTGGATTTATTGGCTGACCGACATGTGTGCAGGTATGCTAGGAGGGACCAACACGTGTTCAGGTATGCTAGGAGTGACCAACATGTGTTGCAGGTATGCTAGGAGTGACCAACATGTGTGCAGGTATGCTAGGAGTGACCAACATGTGTGCAGGTATGCTAGGAGTGACCAACACGTGTGCAGGCATGCTAGGAGTTACCAACACGTGTGCAGGCATGCTAGGAGTGAGAACTAAAACAGTTTTCTGTCCAATCACGGAGCTGTGATTGTAGCACTAGGTATATATTATCTTACCCCTCTCCCCACTCACAGATATGTGATTGTCTGTGAGCTAGACTGTCTGGTGTATACCTTGTCTGTGAGCTAGACTGAGTGTCTGGTGTATACCTTGTCTGTGAGCTAGACTGTCTGGTTTATACCTTGTCTGTGAGATAGACTGTCTGGTTTATACCTTGTCTGTGAGATAGACTGTCTGATTTATACCTTGTGTGTCAGCTTGACGCTTGGGTCCAGACCTGTGAGGAGTTTGTAACTCAGCCGCTGTCCCGTTAGTTCCGACCAGGTGGTTTGTTGTCTATATTTACAAACTATCCTCCCTCCAAGAATGTTTCTCTGACAGTCCACTCGGAATGATGTCACAACTACCGCTGGCCACTTGACAGTGACAATCACCCTGAAACACGACAGTGACACTGAAAAAGAGACAGCGAAACTAAACTGAGAGTGACACTTAAAATGGGTTTCGTTCTTTGTTAAAATAATCCGTGCAAACGCTCGGACGCACTTAGCCGGAGTGTTGTGGCCATGCCGGGGTTTTTTCAATACCAAGTGACGTCACTTTAATCGGTTCCATTCCGCCGACAGCTTTACAGTGTTGGAGCGCCAAGGAGAAGGGGGAGGAGAAAGGGAAGGGCTAAGCCCAGGCCAAATAAATCTCCCCAAGTGGAGACAAAAAGAGCTACGTGAAGTTCGTTGTTTTGTGCAGGAACAATTGATAAATACCGCCGCGTTAGTTTATCCTGTGTTATTATGTACCGGGTGTTTCTGGGTTTGTAGAGTGTTGAGCACTTCACCGTGACCAATGAACAAGCTCTCGGTGATTGGTCGTGGTCTTTACTAGCGTGTCACTAGCATTGAAACCTTAGCCCAACACCATGAAATATTCTGTCTCGTGTTTAAAGAAACTACAACTTTAATTACCAACCTTTTGAACAGATGAACTGACAGCGGTTCATTGAAGAGCGCTCTTCATACTGGGGTATAGGTGGGCATGGGGACTAAGATGTCAGACTCATCTTAATCTAGTTGGCTGGTGACGAGTAGTTTGGGGTATAGGTGGGCATGGGGACTAAGATGTTAGACTCATCTAATCTAGTTGGCTGGTAACGAGTAGGTTGGGCTATAGGTGGGCATGAGGGACTAAGATGTTAGACTCATCTAATCTAGTTGGCTGGTGACGAGTAGTTTGGGGTATAGGTGGGCATGAGGGACTAAGATGTTAGACTCATCTAATCTAGTTGGCTGGTGACGAGTAGTTTGGGGTATAGGTGGGCATGGGGACTAAGATGTTAGACTCATCTAATCTAGTTGGCTGGTGACGAGTAGTTTGGGGTATAGGTGGGCATGAGGGACTAAGATAGTTTCGGCTCAAGCCCAAGGTACGAACAGACAGACGGCAATGCGAAAACAACTTTTTTTGTTTCAGGGTGTCATGAAACGTCCACGTTTATAATAAACTCGAGTTTAATTTTTTTTAAAGATCACAATACTTTCTCTCCGAGGTGTCGAGAAAAGTATAGTATTACCTATGAAATATTCACGAAACATGAAAAAGCTATTATTTTCATGAAATGTACAATACGTGAATTGTATTTTCTCATCATGGTTAGTGGTAAACTTATAATATAATCCTAAATTTAAAAAGTGTCTAAATAATCAACGCTCTACCATATAAAACGTAGTATATACCAACACAATATTGATATTGATTGTACGTACCTTTATTTACAGATCATCGGTGTTTTTACCTCTTCGGTCCATCGCTGGTATCTTGATACTCTTTGGCGTCGACTATCATCTCACATAACAATACAATAGTGGAATAACCCGCTTCAGTGGCCGAATAGTCTGAAGAGTCAGTCTCGTGTTAGACTGGATTGCTGATGATGAGGAAGTCAGGGCTCGAATCCTGGCTGGGTCTAATCAAGGTGGTTTTTCCTAAATGGTTTCCCACTCTCTTTCCACGCAAATGCGGGTAGGCTACCTCTGAAATGTTTCCTTCCTCATCCTCACCCCATTATAGTAATGATCATATATGCGTATTACCTGAACAGGTAGTAAGACACGGTGATAAAAATATATATATTGAAAACAATAGATTAGTAATATTCACTTTGCTATTAAATGTAATTTGTTTACATAAACCAGTATTTTGTTTACTAAGATATTAAAATAGCTTTCTTTATTTACCGGAACCGGCATTATACACAATACTAATCTAGATCAGTCAGTAATTAATCTCTTCCAAGTTCTGTTGATATAAAAAAAGACTGAAATAATTATAAATATAATTTTATTTTCTCTTATAGAGAAATATTGTGATCGTGAAAACTTTCCTCCTCGAGATTCTGATTAATGTTGATGTTTTGCTCCCCCGAATTACAATATGTGAATATTACAATACTCTCTGTCTGCCCATCTGTCCCCAGGGCTACAACCAAAACCATGTAATGTATTTTGTTGAAACTAGGTATTTGAACGTTGTATGATATTACCTAGGGCAGTGTTGTTTTTCTTATTCTAACCCTCAACTAGAGGTAGTTAATGTATAGCTAACTTTGGAAAATTAGGAAATGGCTTTCCTATTTTGCTTAAAATATATATCTGAGGAGTGTTTGGCAGACAACTAACACTGTATAAGTGATTTTTGGGGATATTATTTTAAGGGTAGTTAAATGAATGATATGAAAGTTGAATTTTTTTAAATGATGGCTCTAGCACTTTTTGTTTTCAATATAGGTATCTAAAAGGGGCTTTACATGAAAATAAGAGTGCATGTTCGTTTTTATATGAGAGTAGTTTACTGATAAGTGATTTTTTTTTAATGTCTCACACAAGAAATTATGTGTTATTTATTGTCGTACCATTTATTTTAATACACTTTAAGATAAGATGCGAGTGTAACTTGTTTATTGTTTTATTTCAAATGCTAGCTATAAATATAAATTGTACTAAATGTCCAGAAAATGTTCCACTCACTATCTGTGGTTTCATTCAACCCCCCACCCAGTCTGGTAATCTAGTCTCTGTGTTCACTTCCCAACCACACACGGAGCAGGATATTATAACTACACGAGGAGGTATTTGGACGATACTGGTGCTGCGTGGAATAAGCCACACACGGAGCAGGATACTATAACTACACGAGGAGGTATTTGGACGATACTGGTGCTGCGTTGGAACAAGCAACACACGGAGCAGGATACTATAACTACACGAGGAGGTATTTGGTTGATACTGGTGCTGCGTGGAACAAGCAACACATGGCACTAGATGAAACATTGGACACTTAAACCTACTTCTTAGAACATGTGTATGTGTGTGTGTTTGCACATGTGAGAAGATGTTTTGTGGAGAGGTTAGTTCTGATACCCCCTGACAAACTAGTTACTATTTTATGTTTATTAGGAGTTAACTTTAATTCCACTTAATAAACTTGTTTATTACATGTATTATATTATTATTACTGTTATTATTATGTGTTCTGTCTTACGACAGGTCAATTCCTTTTGTCAGTGAACTTATACCGTCAATGCACCCTGCCCTTTGCCACTTTCAGCTCTCAGAATTTATTATATAGAGAAGTTAATTTTGATGACATTTGAAAAGCTGTTTAATCATTTTTATTTTGTAGATTAGTTTATTCTGAAATATATTTGATAATGTTGTTTATTTAAAACTTTATAAATGCCCATAAATACAGCAGTAAAAATAGAATATTTCGAATCAGCTTATCCTGTGTATATATAATAATGTTTCAATTAAAAAAATCACACTTTCACGGTGTAGTTTGTAGCTAACAATGGGACAGATTTTTGTAAAACCATTTGAAAGAAGATTATTTTTAATTCAGAGATAATCACTGCAGCTTTGTTATATCCCACAAATAAAATTGCTAACACAAACTGGATAGGTGCTACAGGCAATACAACCAATTTTATTCCCAAGTCCACCACATCGATTATCGATTGCAATTGTTATCCAAGCGCGACCTTAACAAAGAACGAACGGCCAACTCACAACAATAAGCAACTATACTAGAGCGCACTGTAAGAGCCTCGTATTCCGGAAGTAATACACAGCTATACTAGAACGCATTATGCGAACCTTGTATTAAATAAATATTTTTGGCAGGTTTAATCCAAATTATATGACTATACTACTATCAATTTTTTTTCAAAATAGTGTAGATTACTATATATAATATGTATTACTTAACATAAGTAAGGTATAACTAGTTGGAGAAGTGTTTACTGAAGCAGTTTGTGGACCGGATTGTAACAATATTTCTAAGATGGTGTCTATGTGACATCTTCTGGTCCAGAACTAACTGTGTAAGACACTATCATTATATGAGTGGCCAGGGAGACCAACTACGGGTCTAGTGGGACACTGGTTCCTTCCCAGGGAGCTACTGAGAATATTAAATACCTGTATGTGGAAAGAACACGATTATTTCCTCACAGTAAACCATTCAAAGCTTACGCTCAATATAAAACTTCAGTTCAAATTTTCCCCAAGGGATTGTAAAGTTGATCTAAGACTTTAGTGATACATTTTAAAATATGTTATGCTCCCCCTTCCCCCCCTTGTTAGCTCGAATACTAATCCTGGTTATTTCTCTAACTACTAACCACCACATTTGTATTGTACTGTCTCATTTAGCAAATACTCTTCAATTATGTCGCTAACAGAGTGTCCACATCTCGGGCACGAGCCATAAAGACGTCAAGGAAAATATGGTGTCCTCCCAAACAGCTTAGTTCCAAAGATACTCCCCTTTACCCCCTCAAGTACATATGGAAATGGAATACCACGAGTCTCTGGCATTCCTCCAAGAGAAGAATATATCCAACTGGTAAGTACTACCAGAAATAATGGAACAATTCAACGAAATGAGTGTGAAGGATTTTGACCCCTCCCGTCCCTGCCCCCCTCCTCCCTCCATGGAGGAGCAGGGAAAGAAGAGAAATGAAGAGCCTTCTTCTTTAGGGTAAAGGATATATGGCGCCATGTTTGCTTGGGGAGAGAAAATAAGAGGTCTTGTCAGTAACCAGATGATGGGGTTGGCTATTTTCTGCTTCTTCGCCCCCCAAGTCTGGGGCCTTCACGTCTGTCAAGGAGAGGATTATTCCCCATCATTTTATCAAGGAGAACTTTCTAGAATCCATTCTTTATTTGGTTAAACTTTACATTTTCCAGATCTGGATTTTGTGCTTACAGAATAATTAGAATGTACTCTTGTAAATCAGTAATATACAATATATCCAGGTTAATATAATATTATATATTTTAAAAGTGACTTTATAACTCTTTTTTCCCCTAAAATAGTTGCTATCTTATAAATACTGTTGTAACTTTGTCGAGTATATTTTAAGAGAACGAATCATTGACAAAAGTCAAGATTTTTAGTTTATCTTCCAAATGACAGCAAACAGTAATATAAACCCAATAAACTGGGACCGAAACGAGAGATGATTACTTCTCTTTTTAACACAGTAAAATAGAGGCTGGAAAATGAGTAATTTATGTGTTGTAATTTTGTAACATGAGAAAGGTAGTTTTAGTTTAGTTTTGCAAAATTCTCAACAAAAAAAACTTCAGCTTTTCTTAACAACTAATGAATTTGTTTTTCTGTTTAAAACTAGTAAGTATATTGCGATATCACTCTCAGTTTTTAGATAACGAGTGAAATATTATATCCTGCATCGGTGAGCTCGTTGGCTAAGACGACGGTCTGACATGGTTGGAAATCTATTATATTTTTACCAAACTTTATATAATTCAAAGAAAGCCACGGTCCCCTATACAAGAATAATAAAGCTTTATATTAATATTCAATTTAAATCAACACAACCTATTTTAATTTAAGTAGAAATCTCCGTTTTTATGGTTTAATTTGTTGAACGCAAACAAACAGGTTTTTAATTTCTAAAAGTCTCTTCCTCCTGAATCGTATTATAGTTATAGTTAATTGATGTAAACAAACTCAAAAACTCCATTTTTTATTTGATTTTTATGCTCGTTAGTACTCAAACCTGGGGCCGTAATATCTGTGGCCGAACTCTCTACCAAGTGATTCCAGCTGTCTAAGCTTCCTCCTGGAAGGTCTCGTGTTCGACTCTACTTTTATATTGATGTGTTTCAATTACGTTCTGGGACGTCTACACATATGGATGTGATATATGTTCTCATGACGTCACGGGCCCACATGAATAAAACATTCCACTCAAGATTAAGATGATTTCTCAGACAAATGTAAGAACTGCAAGAAATGTGAGAGACAAGTTCGTGTATCTTACTGGCTCTGTGTATCTTGCTAGCTCTGTGTATCTTGCTAGCTCTGTGTATCTTACTGGCTCTGTGTATCTTACTAGCTCTGTGTATCTTACTGGCTCTGTGTATCTTACTAGCTCTGTGTATCTT
>CABFWO010003287.1:0-75126 GCA_902155825.1 Timema genevievae | reverse complement strand
TCTTGCTAGCTCTGTGTATCTTACTAGCTCTGTGTATCTTGCTAGCTCTGTGTGTCTTACTAGCTCTGTGTATCTTGCTAGCTCTGTGTGTCTTGCTAGCTCTGTGTGGCCTTGTAGTTTTTTTCCAGTATGGAACTTTTTATGCAAACAGTTGATGACGCTTGACAGGAAACGAAGTGGTCCCGTAAAAGCAAACGTAGTGTTTACGTTCTTCCCGTAACTAGTAAAATTTGCCAGAAGTTCTTGTTCGGTGGAAGACATTTTTATTCCCATTATAAAAAGAAATGAGCTACCACAGTTCCATGTGTTTGTATAATCCTGCTTTGAGACTTGCGGCGGGGAACAAGGGTCTATGTGACACTTCCTTATATTAGATGTCGAGCTACTCGCGTCACCCAGTAAAGAGTATGATTACTAAAAACTGTCCCATGGATCGGTTTCAAATGATTCTAATTCAACCGTCCCGTTATTTCCCGTTAAGGCAGGCCGTTAACTGGATATATTGTCTCCAGCGGTTCCTCTTCTAATACGCGCGTCTCTTTTCCTCAACATTTGGTCGCGCCGTAAGTAATCTAAAGTAATTTGAGAGAGGAAAGAAAAAGGAAGAATCATATTTTTCTTTGAAAACACTTTTAAAAAAGTGGTAAAATATTTTTTAAGTCAGCTGCGCAGTCCCGTGTGCCTGGTGGGTCAGATTTATACAGATGTAAATGTAGTGCGCGGTTTCTATTGTCCCAAAAAAGTAGTAAAATTGTATCAAATTTAATCTAATACAGGTATTTTTTTATTTTATAAAACCTCTGAGACGTCTTGTCACATTTTAAAGGCAATTTAGATGAGAAACCCCCAATCGTTGAATACTGACAACACCTTAGCAAATTGTAATAAATCGCCTGCCCTTGATTGTGTTTTCAGCTTCTCAGTTATTGATTGTTTGTCTCCTATCAGCATTTCTCTCAAATAGAAACAGATGGAAGGAGATGGTAGGTAAAGGAACACGAAGATAGTCGTGGGCTCAACTCCCACAGGGGTTAGATTGTATTGGCCGGTGTGAATACAAATTAGGACTCACAAAATGGATTGTCTGTGATTTTTGTGTTTCATTTCGGCTTCTCGCTACAAACCAGAATAGTCTATTATTGTTTTAAACTATTTTACAGCCAGCTCTTAATTTGCTTGCCTTCTTTACCCCTTGGGCGACTGTGTGACTAAACTATAATTAAGGTAGATTTCTACTCCACAGGGATTCGAAACAAGTACTTTCAAATGTGGGTGGTCAACATTGACCTTGGCAATTCTGACGACTATATAAATGTTTGTTATTGTTTCTCAAGTCGATCCTGTCAACTGTCAGCTGTTAAATAAACGATATTCTTGAGTAAGCCACGTGCTAAGACATCAAATGAGAAACCCCTGTCTCTGATGAAATACACCCCGCATCTCACAGCTGTATGGCATGTGGTGGAGGGCGCCTTGCTGCCAGTTTATCTAAAACAATCGAGTAGGGATGAGGAAGTTGTAGTTTAGAGGAAATGTACTCGTATTTATGTTAAGAGAAGGTGGGAAACAAACTAAGGTACTCGACCAGGATTCGAACTCACCGTCTCCCCGACCTTCCAATCACCAGCAATCCAATCCATTGTGAGGGTGACGTCTTAGCTCATGTGACCACCGATATGGGTTGTATCTCACTAAATGGTTCAATATTTAAAATGTATAATTTATAAAAACTGGGCGGTAATTTTACAAGAAGACAGTTCTAATTTCAAACGTTTCCCAAAGATATCTTGGAAATGTAAAAGTGGTGGACTTGACGTATTGGTTGTGTTCGTGGGTTTGTTTTGTTGAACCATTTCAACAGAGGTTCTCACTCCATGTAGGTTTCCACTGCTGAGCCCACAGTCAAGACCAGTTTCCGGGCTCTTGGCCAAAACATAAATTGTGTTGTTTTCCTCGTTGAAAAGTATAAATCTCAAATATTGTTTTTGGAGTGTTGTGTTTTATTTTATTTAACAACTGTCAGCCACATCGGAAACAGAAATGGAACTATTAACTACCATGTGGTGGGACCCAACTCTTTAATGACCAATCTATCATTTTCACTTATGGTCTCTTCTTTTATATGACTGGGAGGTCTGGGGTTGGAATCCCGACTATATGCACTCAAGTGTTTTTTTCCTAGATATTGTTATAAGCTTTCTCCTTGAAAAGGTGGATACAATTCATCTCAACTCTCTACCTTTCACATCCCCGCCCAATTATTGTAAATATGAAGATAATTGGGACGGGTAGTTCGACTCTGATCACAGGACACAAACACTTATACTGAGAGATTGAAACAATTACTTACTTGACATTATATATATGTTTATGTGAATGGTCTATGAATAACCTGAAAAGTACGTTAGTATTTAAGCTAATTAAATTTACAATGTAGGACATAATTATATAAAAGCATAGCGGCAAAACCAACACAATATAAACTATGTATTTATTTATAGCGTTGTTTTATTATAATTTCACTAATTGCACTAGTACTTTAAATTAAATGTAATGATTTTAATCTCTGTGTTATGGTTAGTAGAGTGGAAACACAAAATATTTGGTAACCATTACTTTCCCTGCTTTACTGAAAAACTGTGCTCATATATGAAGAGTTATTACTTATTTAGTGTATGTTACATTGTGGTTTAGGTACGTGTCGACATAAAGATGGCCATTACTGTAGAAAACTCGATAAAATAACAGTACACAAGTCTCCCGCTAGGGCAGGACAGGTACAGGCTGGGGTTGTCTACATAATGGACACAAATAAATCACAGTCCTAAACTCCCTATAAAAGAGAGAAACGCGTGAAGGCGCCCATACATTCCCATCACACACATTATATCTCACAGGCTTGTGGACTTGTGTCTGGGCAAGCCAAAATCACAAACAACCTGAGAACCACATACATTTACTTAGATAAATGTATATATATATCTCGCGAGCAAGCATTAAACACACTTGTAGACGAATATTCCTCCAATAAGCCATATTTCTGGAATTAGACAATTCTACATTTGTAGCCGACCTTATTAAGCCCTTGGTCAAGGATAAAGTTTTTATAAAAATCCTTACATTTTGAATCATTCAACTTTCCATTTGTAAAGTGTCTTTGGGTGAAGGAGTTATTCTTCAAAAATCTGTGTAAGCAAAGTGTCTTGTTTAGTAAGAAGAGTGTGAGAGAGTGTAAGGGGGGATGAAGTGTATGAGCGCTACGTTAGCCCCCCCCAGGCTCCTTGCATGCGGCTCAGAGATAACACACCTTATACCCACCATATATCGTTATCACGCAGGGCGTGGGCACGAAACTTACAAGCATATATTAGATTGTTGGGGATTTTTTCACCCTCTTCCACAGGGTTATCTCTGTACACCAGAGTCTGTTGTGTGCCAGTCGGGGTGTACGTGAACGAAACATAAATTAGGGGGGAAGGATTCAAATAAATCCTGTTAAAGTGTCTAACTGGGTTCTTTTTAAATCTTGTTTATGTAATCAAACGACTACTAAAACAAGTTTATTTAAACTATAACATTAAATTATGTTAATAAATCATAGGTTGAAGGAGATCTTATATATTTCTATAAACACGAGCTCAAATACTTGTTTTTTATCCCTTATCTTACAACCCGTCCTGAATTTTAGCATTTTACTACAATAATAGAGTAAGGATGAGGAAGTTCGAAACTAAAGGTAATGGCGGACCTTCAGTTATGTGGAGAGAGAATGGAAAACCACTTATTAAAAAATTCCTCTGGACACCTGACCAGGATAAAAACCTATGCCTCCCCACCACTGGCAAACCGGAATGTACGAGCCTGACGATTAATCCGCGTGCCCACCCGTGCGGGTCATAAATACTAGATTATAACCTATTATTGACCCTCTAGATCTAGACTGCCAACATTCCTCTAGATCTAGCCTGCCAACATTCCTCTAGATCTAGACTGCCAACATTCCTCTAGGAAGTACAACTATAAAAGGTCCACAGTGAAACCGTGACATTCAAACAAACATCTTCGAAAAGCTATAAGAACACAAGTTGGGAAACTTTGACAGTTTACAAATATAAACTCGAATTGTCTAGTTTTACACTGATGGGGAGGTTGGGGCTCGAATCTAGGTCAAGTGTACCAAGAACGGATTGCTATAAATGGTTACTAACTCTCATTCCGGACAAATTTGGGTACATTTCCTATACTTTATAACTTCTTCAGACTTAAACACGTTTGTGTAATTGGCTGAGGGTATCCCGGACGGGCGAATACATGTTAATATCGTTTGTCCCACGAATTCAAATATAATCGCCAAAATAAAAATCGTGAGCTGAATCCTATGTCAAAAACATTTCTCCTGGTCGTGATTCAGTTGTTTTTGAAGACGCCGTTATGCAAATGATCCTCCCAGGGTGTCAGTTAAAAGTTTTTAACCTTCTTTTATCAAGAGAAGAAAATGAACCCCCTCCCCCCTCACTTACAAATGATAGTTGTTCTGACAAGTGGGAGCTCAGTAAATGAAACAGACGGTTAATGAGCTGGAGGCAGGGAGACAAAACTTAGAGCGATTAGTCTACTTGTCTTTATAGTTCAGAAAACTGTCAAACTCTAATCAGACTATCAAGGATTTACTGCAGGGGGAGGGAGGGGTTAAGTTATACTCAGTATTTGTTGGGGAGCGAGTCACAATATTCAAATATTATAATTATTTCTGGTGATTTAAATTTATCTCCATGCGTCTCTCGTCTGGGCTACACTTATTTTATTAATCTTATGGGATAAGGGAGATATAATTTAGAGTGAGTGTACCAGCATTTGTATGCAGAGAAAGAGAAACTATCAAGGTAAAAATCTCCCTCGATATTCGCAGTCTGGATTCAAACCCGGTACTTGTAAACCAGACATTTCTCCCACGTGCCCAGTGATAAGAGTAGTAGTAGTAGTAATAATAATATTCAAAGTTGTGTTCTAGACTAAGCTGTAGTGTGAGTGTGTAAGGAAGACCCACAGATGTCACCAGATGGGGCTCCGGAAGACAAACCACCAACATGATAAAACTTATCTCATAAACATTTTGCTACGGTTCAAAAACAAAAGTTCCACCTGAAATATTGTCAAAAGTTTCCTTAGTTTGAGCTACTGGTGGCGAGTTTGAAATTCTTTAGAGAAAGATCGTTCTTCGTATTTATTTTCCAGCACTTTTTAACAGAATTTTATCAGAGTTCGTAATAACTATTTTCTAATATCAAATTAATTTTGAAAATTTTCAAAACAAGCTCAAATATACTAGGTATAATTATATGAACACTGTTTGTAAAATTTAGTAAATAAATAATAAATCCTAAGTTAATACCAACCCCAACAAAAAGCAATAATTTGTGCTTATTACTAATTTAGCTTGTATTTTATCTAAGCAGTAGTATATTTTTTAGTAATAATCTACTATTAAGCTATATTGTTGACTATTTTATGCCCTTTTCTTCCTCCATAAATAAACCCAAATGCAATCGCATGTCTTCTCTTATTAGTGGTCTGAGTGAGTGTTCGTTACAAACAAATTATGGTACTAATACCCCCGGAATGTGTCCGGGTGGACAGCTATCAAGCATCAAGGAATGTGTCCGGGTGGACAGCTATCAAGCATCAAGGAATGTGTCCGGATGGACAGCTATCAAGTATCAGGGAATGTGTCCGGGTGGACAGCTATCAAGCATCAAGGAATGTGTCTAGGTGGACAGCTATCAAGCATCAAGGAATGTGTCTAGGTGGACAGCTATCAAGCATCAAGGAATGTGTCCGGGTGGACAGCTATCAAGCATCAAGGAATGTGTCCGGGTGGACAGCTATCAAGCATCAAGGAATGTGTCTAGGTGGACAGCTATCAAGCATCAAGGAATGTGTCTAGGTGGACAGCTATCAAGCATCAAGGAATGTGTCCGGGTGGACAGCTATCAAGCATCAAGGAATGTGTCCGGGTGGACAGCTATCAAGCATCAAGGAATGTGTCTAGGTGGACAGCTATCAAGCATCAAGGAATGTGTCTAGGTGGACAGCTATCAAGCATCAAGGAATGTGTCCGGGTGGACAGCTATCAAGCATCAAGGAATGTGTCCGGGTGGACAGCTATCAAGCATCAAGGAATGTGTCTAGGTGGACAGCTATCAAGCATCAAGGAATGTGTCTAGGTGGACAGCTATCAAGCATCAAGGAATGTGTCCGGGTGGACAGCTATCAAGCATCAAGGAATGTGTCCGGGTGGACAGCTATCAAGCATCAAGGAATGTGTCTAGGTGGACAGCTATCAAGCATCAAGGAATGTGTCTAGGTGGACAGCTATCAAGCATCAAGGAATGTGTCCGGGTGGACAGCTATCAAGCATCAAGGAATGTGTCCGGGTGGACAGCTATCAAGCATCAAGGAATGTGTCTAGGTGGACAGCTATCAAGCATCAAGGAATGTGTCTAGGTGGACAGCTATCAAGCATCAAGGAATGTGTCTAGGTGGACAGCTATCAAGCATCAAGGAATGTGTCCGGGTGGACAGCTATCAAGCATCAAGGAATGTGTCCGGGTGGACAGCTATCAAGCATCAAGGAATGTGTCCAGGTGGACAGCTATCAAGTATCAAGGAATGTGTCCGGGTGGACAGCTATCAAGCATCAGGGAATGTGTCCGGGTGGACAGCTATCAAGCATCAGGGAATGTGAATAGTGAACTGACCAGATTGTTTGAAGCACTCAGGAGTGTTGACCAGCAACTATTGTAATATTCTCGAATGAAGCAATCTACATTCGGTCCCATAGAGATATCCTTCCTGCAATCATTGTTATTAGTGCCTCACAGTTTGAACATCAACACTAATATTTTTATTACGAAAACAGAGAAAAATGATTTGTTCATCTTGAAAAATCGTAAGACTTGGTGCTAGCCCGTAATAATATATTGCAATAACTATAGCCACACACATACTAATACATATAGGTGTTCGCCTCTCATGACTTGGTGAGGATTCGTAAGAAGAAGGTCGATGGATCGAGACCCGGAGTGTCCGGTTTCTCCAGGAGAAATATCAGTTGGTTGTGACGTAGGCTGTAGCAGTGATGGTCTGGAACAATGCTCTAAGATCTGAGTTTGCTTAAAATTGGTCGAAACACCGATAATACGTCATTGAAGGCAATCTGTCATTTTGTGGAACTAATATCCTCACTAGTAGGTGCAGGTGCAAGTAAATCTGTCACACACAACGTTATTATTGTATTTCCTTACTAGCCAGACTACTCGTCTGTAATATGGAGTAAGGATCAGGAAGTTAGCATTGCTTGGAGGGAGAGTGGAAAACTTTTCAGGATTAACTACCCCCATCGATCGAGATTCGAAACTTGATAACCCCGTTCCCATACGTTTAGTATATTGCGATATTGACACCTTAAACCATGTGGCCCCGTATGTGTGTTATAGAAATATTATTATCACTAGTAGGTGAATGTGTAGGTTAAGCTGCAAGTATATTTTACGCTTACTTGAGCATTCAGGCATATTTATTATCCGAGGGTATCTATTTTGTCGGAACAGAGTATATTCTGACCTTTGCTTTAGGAGACGTTGTCAGATCTTTGTCGAGGGAATATTTAGTTCGTATTTAGCTTCAGGGAGGTTCCACTAGCATTCCAAACGGGTGGAAATAAACACAAGAACTACGAGGACTTAGCAAAGAAACTGTCTGTTACATACTCAAATAACAAAAGAAACTGACATAAACTTTTGCTCCCAAAGAAACAAACCGATTGAATATTTTCCTCACAGAGACAAGCCCAAGGGCAAGAAATGCCTACCCCATCACTGACAATACTTGCCTCAAGTACCCCATAACTGACAATACTTGCCTCAAGAACCCGTAAGTTTTTAAAATAAAAAAGTTAAAGCCCTTTTCCATAGTCGTGATGGCAATGCAGCTTAGGAAATTAATATATTTTACTAAAACATATAATAAAGCATAATTTTTTACATGTACTATACCTTTGGTAAAATGTATTTACAGCTCTGTAATTAAGAGAGCGATAGAGAACATGAGAGAGAATACAAAACTCATATTTGACGTTAAACACAAAATATAAACAAAGAACATATAGTTTTTAATATTATTTTCAAATGGTGTTATACTGGATCAAAACAAGTTCCCACCATTACATACTATGTTCGCGTACCCCATACAGATATACCAAGGTCCCCGGGTTGAAAACCACTGGCTTAATGAAGCACTCTACCAGTAGATTGAATTGTCTGAGACAGGGAGGTTGGGGTTCTAGTCCCGGCTGGGTGTAATGAGGGTATTTTTATTCCAAATTGTTTTCCACTCTCTAGTCATTAAAATGCCGGCGGCACATTTCCTCGTCTAGTGTAAATATTCTAACAGTTCGAACGGGCAGTAATACATGGTGCGGAGGGATATAAAATAGATCTAGTGAGCTAAGACGTGGATAGTTTGCCTTCCAGGATATCAACAATAAAGGTGTTAGAAGTTATAATGATCCTTTTCGACATCATTTATCAAATAGTTTTATAATAGACTTGCGTCCATACACTAACATATCAAACATTATTGATAAGATTGTTATTATGTGTTCTGTCTTACGACAGGTCCACTCCTTTTGTCGGTGAACTTAGACCGCCAATGCGCCCTGTCCTCTGCCTCCTCATTCAGCTCTCAGAATTTCCTTCTTTCCTTCAAGTCATCCAATACTTGAATCCTCCTTCTTCATAAGCTCCTCTTTCTCTCAAACTTTCCTTCTATGACGTCATGCAGACAATGGTTTCTTCTAAAGATGTGTTCGATCCAGTTTGCTTTGATAGTATTCATGGAGTAGCTATATTTTATGATTGTCTAATGGTACGTATAGTTTATAGTTTAGTGTGCGCGATATTAGTAATCAATGGAATGATCTACAGTGACACTTGTTTCAATGTGATAAAACATGATATTGTAAATGTTGGTTCCTCCTTGGTTTGAAAACTACCGGTAACTTTGTCCAATACATCACCGAGGAATGTCTCGGCGTCCAATTGAAACCAAGGCAGGAGCGAAACTTTGAGGTCGTGAAAAATGTGGTGGCTATCGATTGCAATCAGGAACTTTTCCACCAAATACACATTGTTATATAATGTTCCTGGGTAGTTAATTAGCCGGAGCATGACTAGAAAACACTAGATGGGGAGGGGGTAGCTGCCCACATCTCAACCCAATATCTAGGGGAGGGGGGATTCCTTCGGTAAAATTTAGATCTTTTAAACATATCGATATTTCGTGAAATAAAAAAGTTAGGATAGTTATACTTCTTCACTAGTAGCTGCAGAAGTAGGTTAATTTGTCCTACAAAGCATTCATGTTGCATGGCTATATTAATATCATTAGTAGATATTATTATACTGGATGATACAATCAAGATATATTTAGAGTATAAATCCAATTATTGATCCAATTAGATTGAAGCGTTACATTGACGTATTAGTAATTAATACTCCAATTACTTTTCAGTGAATTTGTTGTAGAAACGGCTTTATGTTAATCTAGTTCTCGCTCAAATATTATTACATAACATAGTTTAAATGCACATATGACCGTTATATTACATACACATGTTATTACGTGGAAAAAATTAAATATTGATACAACTATATTTAATAAATGTCTCAAAATATACATTAGTTAAATAAATATGATGACTTGCTTAATATATGTTTATATGTTTCTTTAATGTAGTTATTAATCACTCTCCTTTGATAATATTTAGGGGCTGCCAAAAATAATGTTCCAGTTTTGTTGTATTTAAACTACTTATTCTACCACCATCAATTTATATCCCTCCTTTAAATAATGTAACTTTTATTTGTTCATGCGTTTAGCCAATGCTTATTATGTATGAATATTTAACTGGAAGTTCTAACTTATAAGATAGAAAAACGCCAATTAATAAACTGTAAAGATAGGAATCCATTAATTTTTATGAATAATTATATTATCTGTGCGTGCTAAACTTGATTAGATCCGTTTGCAAATAAACGCTAGAATATTACTTGCATCAAAATGCTGTCGAAAAGTAAAATGAAAACATTTAAATAAGTGAGATGTTTGAAAGGGTTTACAACATTTTTATTAAATACGTAAATTGGTTTGAAAGTTACACATATACACAAAAAACCAATCCCATTGGACTTGTTTTTACTCACTGATTCTGGGCCCAATTAACGGGATAAAGTGTCAAATTCAGACAAATATTTAAAAGGTTGTTTTATGACATCAACAAAAAGCTAATACAATGTTTAGAGGGGAATTTAAAACAAAGCGGAAACAAATATAAGACGTCTACTTGCGTGCAAGAATGGTCTAACCGACCAGGAGTATTTCTGTAGTCATTAAAATGTTAACAGAACTATGTACCTAGCTTTACGTTATTGTAGTTGTGTTTGTTTAAATTTTTTTACTTGAAAGATTTTTGATAACATTCTTTGAATTTGGGGTTTAGGAATCCGAATCTTCTTTGTACTTACAAAGCAATCGGCCCCGTGGTGTAGCGGTCAATGCACTTGGCTATGAGCCTAGCGGTCCCGGGTTCGATTACCGGATGATACCTTGAACATCATCTTTATCTAAACGGTCATCAGGGGTTGGTTAACTAGGTTTAAGTTAGGTTAGTACTCCCTATACAACCTCCATGGGAGTACCTTGGACCTGTACCCACAGAGCGGCACAAGGTCTACACACATGAAGAACCAGACTGGATGTCATGTCCCCCCCAGTCATATGTACCATACGATGAAAACACCAGAATCTTGAAAAGGTAGTAGAAACATATTAGAATAATAGATACTTTGTGAGATACATTCATTTATACATTCAGTTAAGTGATAAATTAATGGTTTGGGGTCTGGTTGTTAATTTTGTCCTATAACTAGTTTGGGGGTGAAATAACAATAAACAGTATCAGAGCTCAAAAACTAATTACAATTCAAATGTTGAAAGATATATTAATTAAATATCAAATTTCAAACCGGATAGTTTCTGAAAATGTTCGAATATCATTAACAGTTTGAAGGAGTAATCCCCAATATTTTACTTTCCTCGTATTTTAAAAGATTTGTTACGAATAGGATGCAAGAGAGACCAAGAAAGAACAGATAACAGCATGGGTGAGAATCAGGAGGAAGAGTTGTGGAATCCATAGGATGGTTACAGTTGATGATGTTGATGATCATTTTACTAGCACCGCGTGTTAAATGATTAGTTTGCCACATGGACTCGTGGACACTGAGCTACATGGGACGGTATCAAGGTCTCTAACCACTGAGCTACGTGGGATGGTATCAAGTTCTCTAACCACTGAGCTACGTGGGATGGTATCAAGGTCTCTAACCACTGAGCTATGTGGGATGGTATCAAAGTCTCTAACTACTGAGCTATGTGGGATGGTATCAAGGTCTCTAACCACTGAGCTACGTGGGATGGTATCAAGGTCTATCTAACCACTGAGCTACATGGGACAGTATCAAGGTCTCTAACCACTGAGCTACGTGGGATGGTATCAAGGTCTATCTAACCACTGAGCTACGTGGTGATGGTATCAAGGTCTCTAACCACTGAGCTACGTGGGATGGTATCAAGGTCTCTAACCACTGAGCTACGTGGGATGGTATCAAGGTATCTAGCCACTGAGCTACATGGGATGGTATCAAGGTATCTAACCACTGAGCTACATGGAATGGTATCAAGGTCTCTAACCACTGAGCTACGTGCGATGGTATCAAGGTCTATCTAACCACTGAGCTACATGGGATGGTATCAAGGTATCTAACCACTGAGCTACGTGGGACAGTATCAAGGTCTCTAACCACTGAGCTACATGGGATGGTATCAAGGTATCTAGCCACTGAGCTACATGGGATGGTATCAAGGTAGACCACTGAGCTACGTGAGATGGTATCAAGGTATATCTAACCCCTGAGCTACGTGGGACGGTATCAAGGTCTCTAACCACTGAGCTACGTGGGACGGTATCAAGGTCTCTAACCACTGAGCTACGTGGGATGGTATCAAGGTCTCTAACCACTGAGCTACATGGGACGGTATCAAGGTCTCTAACCACTGAGCTACGTGGGACGGTATCAAGGTCTCTAACCACTGAGCTACATGGGACGGTATCAAGGTCTCTAACCACTGAGCTACGTGAAACAGTATCAAGGTATCTAACCACTGAGCTACGTGGGATGGGAGTAGCCTTGTGTCTAGGGTTCAATAAACTGACAGACATTGCTGCTAGAACGAGTGAGAGCTGTGAGTGCTAGAGAGAGCCTGAGGAAGTGAGGAAAGAGATAGAAGTAGGTCTAGGAAAGTGAATCTATTGATTGACCTATTTCCTATCCTGCTCGTAAACATTAATAAAGACCCACGAATTGTAAATATATATATTTAAAACGTGAAACTAATTCTTTTCGGCAGTCCTCCTTGGAATTCCGCCAAACAAATTGTCACCATAGTTTAGAAAGATGAAACATCGAGAGGGTGTCTTCAACGAGCACTGCACATATCTCCTAGCTCCTCTGACAATCGAGACATTTACTTAAAACCTGGGAGATAAGGCGAACTAAATAATATACATTGTTACAGAAACAATGGGGAAAATAACAGATGTGTTCACCAAAGATCATAACAGACAACTCCCCATTTCCCAAACCTCAATTTAAAAAATACATTTGCTCACTTCTCGGAAATTGTTGGCTTATAAAAACATATTTTAAATAAAAAGTTATCTATTTTTAATAACCCTACAGCTTTGTGATAGTTATTTCGTATCTCGAATAGTTGAGGAGATACGATCAAAATTGGAGATATCCGCTTACTTAAAGTACATTATAAGTAAGGTATGTGGAAAAATGAGATACCTTATTTGTTTTGTAATATTTAACACTAAACAGGGCCCAGATAAGAATTGTAATAAAAATATTTAAAAGGGGTTTCTAGAAAATTGATATTTTCTCTTTTCTCCCTTCAGTAAACCACCCCTAATTTTAGGGTTGGATATCTAATTCCAAAAACTCCTATGGGAAGCCGTTTGAAAACCCTGCATACAAAGTCTTAACCCAACCAGTAAAATGGTTTCTGCTCTAGACCGAGGTACGGATAGACAGACAGACGGCATCGCGCGAAAACAACTTTTTCGGGTCCAGTGGGTCATAAAACGTCGGTATACATCATAATATTGAATTACAGTTTTTACTATCACAATACTTCCTCTTTCCGTTGTGTCACGAGGAAGTGAAGAAATGATCCCAAGGTTCGACGTTGTTGGCAGTCACAGTTTGTTCTGGAACGTTCCATTTAGCACCGGTAGGAGACTTCTCGTCTTGTCGAGTTTTGGCAGCGGCAGAGTTCCTCCAGCAGTTATTTTTGTTGAGCATCGCTCGACAGCGTCACAAGCACCCACACACAATATCGTGAATATTCTGAGGGCTGTTTTCCTTTTTTTCGCTCTCCATTTTCATCCAAATGTAGGATAATTTCCTGTTAACTCTACCTCCTCCACCTCATTATTATAAAAGCATGTGTAGCCTACATGTTAACATCTTCATGCTCGACTTGTATTAGGATTACACTACCAGGATATTGTAACCTTGACCTTACCACACGTCAGAACTATACACATTGAACTACTCTAGTGGGGCAGACTTTAGGTAGGTTGATTATTTTGACAATTTTTGTTTCTTGTGTGAAGTTTATTGTTTAGTTTCATGTTTGAATTGTGGGCTGAGTGAAAGAAAGAAGAATAGATGACTATATATATTTTGACGGTTTTGGAATTTTGCCATTCTATTATGGCATGGTTTGGTTTCTGGTGGCAATGCGGTATTTTCATAATGTATAGTTCAAAAAGAAATTGGAAAGCCCCCAATACAAATAAAAGAAAGATGGCCCGCAACTCTCTTGCTTGTCTACTGGTTTAGCTGACGTGTGAAACATGTACATAGTCTCGCTTGTATTGTTTACCAGTATAAATGTGACGACCTAGATTATTCAACCTCTGATGCTGGTGACTCTTATGTAAATCAAGATAAACTTGTAGTGTATACAATATGTCTGACAGTGAACGCTCTACATATCTGCGTGTCTGACAATGAACGCTCTACATATCTCCATGTCCGCCTCTGTCCCCTGTTTATTGTTTAGCAGCTCCCGCGGCTGGGAAGTGCCTTCTTAGCTGAGATAACGGATCACTACCGACACTTGAAGGGGAATAAGGGGCAGTGAAACTAGGTCGGAGAAGTGAAGATTTCCCTCCCCCCTGTATCTTCACCCCCCTTCTGCTAATTCACTTTCATCACAATCTCTTTGTTAGCTTCCTTTCATTCCGAAGCAGAATTTCATCTGAACTGAAAATTCATAAAAGAAAGAAAAGAAAGAAATCTCTAATTTGAATTTATTATGATGTGACATCCGTCTGATGGAATGTTTACATTTCCCATATTTCTTTTTAGACGAAATGTACAGTAGATTTCTGTCAAACAGTCATAGAAAGTCGTGAACAGTAGATTTCTGTCAAACTGTCATAGAAAGTCGTGAACAGTAGCTTTCTGTCAAACAGTCATAGAAAGTCGTGAACAGTAGCTTTCTGTCAAACTGTCATAGAAAGTCGTGAACAGAAGCTTTCTGTCAAACTCTCATAGAAAGCTGTGAACAGTAGCTTTCTGTCAAACTGTCATAGAAAGTCGTGAACAGTAGATTTCTGTCAAACTGTCATAGAAAGTCGTGAACAGTAGCTTTCTATCAAACAGTCATAGAAAGTGGTGAACAGTAGATTTCTGTCAAACTGTCATAGAAAGCTGTCAACAGTAGATATATATCAGATGGAATTTTCCTTATTTGTAACGTTATTTGAAAAATGGTTCAAATCCCAGTTATATAAAGTTGAGAAAAAGGAAGGGGTTGGAGTATAACCATTGATATCTCAGAAACTTCTTGCAGTGAGCACGGACTAGACGTCAAGCTCATCTAGTCTGGTTACCGGTGCAGGGGAGGTCAGGGTTCAAATCTCATCAGGATAAATTGAGGGTAGTATTTTTTATATATACTTTCCCACATTCCCTCCTCGCAAATGTGGGTATATCACATCTAAATGTTTCCCCATTAGCGAAGTATGGCTCTGATCTCCAGGACGGGTAGTAAGACAGAATATCTTCCCACCAGATCGAACGAGGCATGCGGTGACCTCTCCTGTCCACGTTCATCTGTGTGTAAATGTGTGAAGCGGCCCATGTCGGAGTAAGAACACGAGAAGTGTATTGGACAGACGTAGGCCTGGTTACTGACATGCACTCTACAGACTACTCTGGAATATGGACAGTCTGTAACAATATTGCGAGCAACCAATCACCGGGAGAAATAGGGCAGAGACGACTCTGATAGCACAAGACTATACATACATCGTAGCTCAAACCTTCACCATATATATATATTGACAGACACTAACTCTCTTTCGTATGTATGTGAGTTTCCAAAAGGCTTAGAGTTGTCTCGTGATTGGTAATGCTAGGCTGAGTGCTGAGTGCTGAGTGCCACCACCAAAACACTCAGGAGGATCCTTAGTCGAAACCAGGTTTTAGAACCTCCCAGGACAAGCTGAAGTATCCTAAAGTAAGGAAGTCCTAAGAGAATTCCATCAAAATGTTAGACCTTTAAAAATAAATGGAACGACACAATCGTATAAATTTGCTCATGTTGTGTATTAGAGAGTGGAAGAAAATTTTCAAAAGTAGGTTTTCATTAAACTACCCTTAAATAAGTTATACTCCGAAAAAACAAACACATTATCTTGTTAATCACAATAAACACTCTTCATATACACATTTTAAATCAAATTGTTAAAAAAAATTTTGCAAATTTCTAATTTTCAAAAACAAGTTATTTGTAGAATACCTTAAAATTATTTCTAATTTGTAGAAATAAAAAGTATTCTTATTTATCAGGAAAAATATTCCCAGATACCCATTTGGAACTCAATCTTAAAGGTCAATTAAAATATATATATATATATAACTTTTGGTAAATAAACTACCCTTAAATAAATTATTTTAGAAAAAATGAACTTACAATATTTTTGATCATGATAAAGACCCCCGATATCAATTTTGAACAAAATCTGTAATTAATTTTTAAAAAATCAAATTTTACCAAAATCAGTCATCAGTAAACTACTATAAAATGATTTATTTAAAATATATTTATATATAATTTGTTTTAAAGGTACAGACATACAGACATACAGACATATACAGACAAACGGAGATAAGTGTAAAATCAAGGGTTTTTTTTGTTCGGACACATAAAACGTAAATACAGCTCCATCATAATCTCGAAATATAAAATTTTCATGATTACAATAATTTCTCTTGATAAGAAAAAGTAAAAATAATAAAATCAGTCACCCAGGCTGAACGCATCGTACGCATTAACGCTATAGTTATCCATGTCGTAATTTCCCCAATACTCTCTCCAAGTGAATATCACTGCAGTTCATATTTCTTACCCTGTTTTAATGTTCTCCTGTAATAATCCTTTGGGTGGGGGCAACATATTTTGCTCAGTTTGGTCCTGCATTGCTCCATTTACAAGGTCCATCGAGGTTATACTGAATAGGGGTTTTCATATTCTCGATTGAAGAATGTTGATGCACTTTCTTAATCTGCAACCTCCCAATCACATTCCCTCAAAAGTGGATAGTAGCCAACCTATTAACAATAATTAACATAATGACACAAACCGTACAAGATACTCAATTGCGTTCTTTAATTAAAACAATATATCTCTAGAAATATATAAACTTGAAGAATAATGATGGATATTTTATTTTAACATATATATACTTTGTAAAATTAAAACTTTTAAAACATTTATGTTTGAAACTTAACCTAATAACAAACAGTATAAAGTTCAAAAGTTTTTACTGGGACATTTCCGAGTGAAATTATCATTTTTGTGTTCAAGAATTAAATAAAATATATGATATTTAAGTAAAGAAGGAAGATCTGATGTCAAAAGTAAAACGTAAACCTAGATTACCTCTACTTCCGACTTTTACTGACACTTCTGTCTCTCTGTCCGTCTCTCGTCATGTTTCTTGTCCCGGAATTTACGATCTTACGTTCGTACGAATAGATGCACTCATTCTTAAAACGTCTAACATTCCAATATCTATTCTTAAATCGCAGGTTTAAATCCCGATCTGTTTTTACTGAGGATGGTCCTTCCTGAATGTTTTTCCACTCTCCCTCCATGCAAATGCGTTTACAATAAGTCAATATTCCACCTCCTTCATTCCTAACGCATAATTAGTACATTTAAATACAACCCAAATGGGTGGCAAGAGGCAGTGACAGAAAACAAGACAACGGCCAGACATTTTACTAAATCATGAAGACATCGCCCCGATTGAAGTCCCCGTTTAGAACTAAAAGTTGGTATCTCTCGAGATACGTCTTAGTTGCGTCACGATTCTAGGAGATAACAGTGAACAAATAATGTGCTGGTAAACTTTTACTCGGGCTGAAAGGCTCCGTCGCTTTCACTTCAGAAAGAGAGTTAGTTCTTTACTCTCGTCTTTACTTTGGTCTCGCTGTATTTAATGTCGATGTTTTATGCCAACTTACTGTTATTTCCTTTCTTGAAATGTACAGTACATTGTCAAGTTGTCCTCATTTGTACAAGAGCTGTTGTTTGTTGTTGTAACAAGTCATTTTGTTTTATTATCTATCTCATGTGATAAAAACACAGGATCACATCCCCTGGTGTCGAACTAAGACTACTTTCCGACTTGTAGTTGATCTCTACATTCCCTGCTGTCAAACTATAACTACTTTCCAGCTTGCAGTTGATCTATACATTCCCTGCTGTCGAACTAAGGCTACTTTCCGACTTGTAGTTGATCTCTACATTCCCTGCTGTCGAACTAGGACTACTTTCCGACTTGTAGTTGATATCTACATTCCCTGCTGTCGAACTAAGACTACTTTCCAGCTTGCAGTTGATATCTACATTCCCTGCTGTCGAACTAAGACTACTTTCCAGCTTTCAGTTGATATCTACATTCCCTGCTGTCGAACTAAGACTACTTTCCAGCTTGCAGTTGATATCTACATTCCCTGCTGTCGAACTAAGACTACTTTCCAGCTTGCAGTTGATATCTACATTCCCTGCTGTCAAACTATAACTACTTTCCAGCTTTCAGTTGATATCTACATTCGGAGAGGCAAGTCTTACCACCCAAACTCACTATCTACATATTTACATTTATGACGGGCGAGGTAGAGTGTAGGTAGATTACACCATAACTTGCGTGGAGTGAGAATGGGAAACAATTTAGTAAAAACCTGGCCTCAATACATTAAAACGGGGTTCGAACCCCGATATTCGGATAGTCGGCAATAAAGCCCAATATTAGAGTGACGCTTTAGATCCCACGAACACCGATGCGGAGTTATATTATAAGTTATTGTTTTGTTTTCTAGACTCTTACATAGTACATTCACCTTAAAAGGTAGGGTAATATTTATGTGTATGTGTAGAGAAAAAAGAAGGAATACTCTGCATAGATAAATTAAGATACAAACATACTTTTACATAAACAAGACTTAAATATGAACATTTACTTTAACTCTCACTTTACTTTTCGTTAAAACTCGTTACAATCCAATGTTGTTTGCACAAGAAGCAGCAATAGCTGTTTGTGTGTGTTCCTGGCGCGCATGCGCAGTCGTGACCTCAAGACAGAGACAGAGCTATAGTCGGCGATTTGTGATAAGCCCCGAGAGGAAGTGAGGATAGCATTTCCTTGCTATATGAGCAAACGTTCCAACGATATATGAGACGCGCGATGTTATATAGCATCTACTATCACGTGTTCATACGTCAAGTCGTGTGATCTTCGGCTGTCACTTGCGATCAACGTTGTAAAAGTTCTTTGATACAAAACCGTGCTATAGAAGCTCAAGTGAGACGAGGAATATCAGCGCGTGGTGTTAGTTGAACTAATATTATATGTATCTCAGGTATCAATTGATTGTTATATCAGTACATGACTTACAAACTGACATAATTCTGGAACCGACAACTACCTTCAGTCACAGGCCATCACTCTTAAGTGCAAATCACAAATTTTACAAAAGATAAATTATTCGGCCCTGTCCAGGAATCGAAACTAGGACCACTTTCTAAGCAAGTAAACGCGCTACCAACTTTCATGTGTGCACCCCGTAGTAGACTGGACTAAGACTTAACTGGTCAGTGTCGGGCTGTCTCTCTCTCCAGTCACCAGTAGACCGGACTAAGACTAACTGGTCAGTGTCGGGCTGTCTCTCTCTATCTCTAGTCACATCGATCCTGGGTAGATTACAAAGAACGGTATTAATGTTGACAGGGGTAAGGGGGTATATCTGTGACATCCCAGACCGCTCGTCCACAGCTGTGACGTAAGCTAAATGACCTGAAAGTTAAATTAGTGTCCTAAACATACCAGCCCTAGTTCGACTCTCGGGCCTAGAGCTTGGATAATACGACCAAAACCCGTGGCTCTGCACACACAGTGTGTAGTTTGGTTAACTTGGTGTGTCAACAGGGATGACCAAACTAGAAATAGATCTACACTTCCTTTTCTTTAGATATGTTACAGAAACATTATTCAATTTTACTTTATCTTATAGAGAAATTATCGTAATAACGATGAATTTTTACCTCAAGATTATGATGGACATTTTATCTTACCCCAAGCTTGTTTTTAAAATTATGTCTGCCTGTCTGTCTGTCTGTCTGTCCCTGGGCCAACAGCCGAAATGGCTTAATGGATTTCGCTATAACTTGATAGTTATAGTATGACTTTGGTAGGAAGAACATTAGAAGTTAGTTACTAAAGTTACTAAAACAATGTTAATATATTCATACATAAAGTCATGTCATTTGCAGCTGTCACTTTTGACAGATATTATCAATACCTCTAAAATAACACAAATAATATATAAAAATATTGGCCTGGTTGGCCGCAAAAAAATATGTTTGAATTTTCTATGATGTAATATGGTAATAACTTGAGGTGAAATATTGATTTTAATCACATACTAAAAAATTAAGAAAAGTTTAGTGATGACTGATTTTTGAAAGTTTTTAATGGCTCTAGTTATTTTGCTTATAACAGAGAGTATTTTATTTGATAATTAATATTGTATATTAGTTTTTATCGAAGAAACATTTGTTAACTATTAATTTAATGGTAACAAATCATTAACCCATTTGTTCCAAGCTATAATAAACTGTATGATAAAGTTTATACGATTGTGTCCTACCCTTATTTCTATTATATTTGAGTAACTCTACCATAGCTGATAATATAATATAATATATGGTTCAATATCAGCTTGAAGGATGCTGTCAAGGCTAGCTCCACTTGATGGAAGGTCAACGTTAAGTTAGGTTAAGTTAGTTAAGTCTATAATAAACAATGTTAAACCTATATAATGTGTGTAATTGACAAGCAGCATAGCATGGCGGAACGCAAGCAAGTATAATATTCTCTACCTGTATCCGTAACACGACGTGTGCTCATAGCCACATAAGCTCGTCATGGAGGCAGACACCAGTATGTGTCAATAAAGTAGCTTAACCCCACCCCCCTCCTATTCCCGCGGGCCAATCAGACGTAGTCAGGTGTATTTGTACGGAAGCACGGGCGTGAAATGGCAAAATCAACAAAACGCAAAAACCACGTCAAGTTTTCTATATCACGCTCCGTGGACTTCTGTGAACGCCTCATTTATGTTCTGCAGAAATACTCGTGTGTGAGAGAGAGAGTGTGTGAGAGTGTGAGAGTGCGAGAGTGCGAGAGTGTGTCTTCAGAGTAACACGCCACGTATGTGTGTGAACAAACTGAATTGACAAGCGCCGTCTCATGAAAAGTTTTTTACCTCTGGTTTAGTTTCCGTGATCAAAGCGATTGCCGGTGGCAATGATTGCAAAGGTACGAAGTTTATTTTATTATTCTTATTTGAATGGTCGGACGAACAAGCTGGCAGCCAGCCCTGTTTGATCTTTGCTTACTAAAACAAATCTTCTTGTTTATAGTTTTGATGTTTCCAGGGAGATTCTTATACATCCGTGTCATGACTTGCTCGAATATCTTCAGCTATGGACGGTTTACAAAAACTACATCACCTACAGATTGATATTTATGAGGCTGGAAGACAATCAGCAAAAAAAACTTTATTTTTTGTAATCATAACTATAGAAAAATACAGTAAAAATTATGTATGGACATTTTCCAACGTTTTGCAAAAACAGTCAAGAAATACAAGTTTAAGAAAATCGTAAAAAGTATTTTAAAGTTTCCTTTCACTTGCCAAACCCTTCCTTCACCTCTGACAAGACGTGTATTAATCACAACTTGTGAATGTGAGGAATGCCAGGCCTCCACCGTGGTTCGGATCCATCGTTAAACTGTAGGTCCTCCATTTCATCCTCCATTACACATTACACATTACACATAAACCGAATGGGTATTAAGACGCGGTGATAATAGTATTTTCACATTTTTTATCCAAGGCAATAAAAAACCTACATGATTAACAAACTGTTTAACGGTATATTCTGATTAACTAAGTGAATTCATTACACTTTGAGAATCAAGCCACGCCTTACAAACTAACTTGATATCAACAAACATAACCATTCTTGGTTCATGGCTATGGTTACTAAGGCACTTGTAACGCCCTCAACTAAATGTTTGTTAGTTTCAACTTGTGCAGTAACATCTGCTGTGGTCTTTGTAAGCCGGAACCTTTAGAGTGGTGTAAGGTGAGTGTAACCTGAGTGAGTGGTGTAAGGTGAGTGTAACCTGAGTGAGTGGTGTAATGTGAGTGTAACCTGAGTGAGTGGTGTAAGGTGAGTGTAACCTGAGTGAGTGGTGTAAGGTGAGTGTAACCTGAGTGAGTGGTGTAAGGTGAGTGTAACCTGAGTGTCCAGACACTTGTACCCTTGTTGTCCTCAGGTAATGAGACCACATGTCCAGACACTTGTACCCTTGTTGTCCTCAGGTAATGAGACCACGTGTCCAGACACTTGTACCCTTGTTGTCCTCAGGTAATGAGACCACGTGTCCAGACACTTGTACCCTTGTTGTCCTCAGTCCCTGTCGAACTCGATCACGGCACCAGCTAGAAGTTAGACGGCGACATAATCTGCCAGTGGAAAGTTAATTGAAAGTGCCGTGGAGAAAGAGAGTAGCTCGCGCTTGTGGGTGACAGGGGGATTGAGGGGGGGAGTAAACAGATGAGCTATTTGTAGCCAACTCAGCACCTGCCGGTCCACACCTTCTACAGCGGGGAAAGGGTTTCAGGAGGGGGGGACGTTACTTTGGCATTGATACTTTGAGGTGGATCATGTTTTTTTAGGAATAGAGTGGAAGGGAAGGTTACATCCAATGAACGTCAAGTTGACGTTGAACGGTCAATTATTTCTCGGCTTCAACAGACTCAAACGTGTCCAGTTTGTATTATTTACGAACCAAATATTATTTTAGATGCATTTTTAAAACTCAAAATCCTTTTATTTTTCATAATTAACATTCAATTAACTCTTTCAAGAGTTTGTCTGTCATCAAGCCGCTATGACTGTGGTCTTAGGTACAAATGGACATGGGTACAGACAAACAGACATAGGTACAGACAAACAGACATGGGCACAGACAAACATACATAGGTACAGACAAACAGACAAACAGATATGAGTACAGGCAGACATGGGTACATACAAACAAACATGGGTACAGACAGACATAAATGGGTACAGTCGGATGGACGTGGGTTCAGACAGACATGGGTACATACAGACAGACATAAATGGGTACAGTCGGATGGACGTGGGTTCAGACAGACAGACATGGGTACATACAGACAGACATGGGTACATACAGACATGGATACATACAGACAGACATGATTACACACAAACAGACATGGGCACAGACAAACAGACAGACATGGGTGCAGACAGAATTGTTAAAACTTTATTTAGTTTGGGTACAAACAAAAAATCAAGGTACTGTACATCATAGCCTCGAGTTCAAAATGTTCACGATTACAATACCTTCTCCATATGAGAAAGCTATAACTTACAATGTTAGAATGTTTGCTTCAAGCGTGTGATCATTTAATAGCTGGTTTTTAAAACCAGACAACAAAACCCTGTTACATAAAATATAAATAAACTTTGATCTATTTTGAACTAACGTCAAACCTGAGTACATTTTTACTTTCCCTCGACACCTCAGAGAGAAAGTATTGTAATTTTCAAAAACAATCTACTTTAGATTTTGATAAACGTCGACGTTTCATGACCCCCTGAAACCAAAAAGTGGTTTTCACAATACTGTATGTCTCCCTTTACCTCGGGCTAGAGCTGAAACTACTTCACCAATTGGGCTAGGACTTTGTATCTTAGGTTTTTATCAGGTCCCCCGGAGGGGTTACTTTGAGGGTACGTAGGAGGAATTTCCCAATTTTCTTCAATTATCCGCAACTACAGGATTTGAGATACAATATATCTTATCGCTGTAGTTAAGATTAAAATATTTTATTTGAAATACATTTTTATAAAACCTATAACTTCTGAGCTATAAGCAAATATAATATATAATTTTAAATTCATGTCTTTGAAAATAAATTTGATTCTTATGCTCTTTGGTGAACAAAGATATTTCTCTTTTCTTAATTTATCTGTAACAGTGTTCCTAGTTACTAATACCATAGATTAATTAACAGTGTATATTATTTCGTTACGATCTTTGGACTATTGTTTCTACAACAATGTTTAGACCTATTATTTAGTCTGACAAATCTAACCAGTCGTTAGTAAATGTATATTTTAAGATGAAGCGGTAGAAAGTCCATGTGGTGCATCGTAACTTTTATTTTCATTGCGTCTTAGTATCAGTTCGCGCTATACTCAATTACTTTACGTGTATCGCGATGAGGAGGGTGTAGTTTTAGAGAGAATTTTCTCGTATTTGCGTGGGGGAGAGTGGAAAACCATTTAATAAAAAATACCCTCGGCATGCTTAAACAGGAATCGAAGGCCGATCTCCCAATGCTCGGTAATCCCGGTTAGCACGATGTCTTGCTACTGTTGATTCTACCGAACAATGTAACAAATGCGACTTTGAAAAACATCCATAGTATGTTTATACAGAACTTTAAATAAACCATTATAAATACCTCAACGATGAAAGGCCAACTGTTTTCCCTTTGTAAAATGATAGTGCGTTGTTCCTGGAGAGAGAGAAGTGCCTCCCCCTCTTGAGGTTAGTTTAGTGATATTCCGGCTGATGAATTCTCCAGATTGTTGTGTCTGGTTATGTTTGTGAATACAGCCTATTGTGGGGGGATAGAACATTGCTATGAATGTTGTAAGGAGGGATTGTTATCATATCTTGGAGCCTGCAGGGATTGGACATTCTCACAATACCTTGAATACATATACACTCCACTGTGTAACAGAGTGGTTACACTAACTATAGGTCCTGGCTTAATACTGTGTCTTAGTGGCTGAGTGGTTAGACTAACCACAGGTCCTGCCTTTGTACTGTGTCCTAGTGGCTGAGTGGTTAGACTAACCACAGGTCCTGCCTTCATACTGTGTCATAGTGGCTGAGTGGTTAGACTAACTACAGGACCTGCCTTCATACTGTGTCCTAGTGGCAGAGTGTTTAGACTAACCACATGTCCTGGCTTCGTACTGTGCCCTAGTGGCAGAGTGTTTAGACTAACCACATGTCCTGGCTTCGTACTGTGTCCTAATGGCTGAGTGGTTAGACTAACCACAGGTCCTGCCTTCGTACTGTGTCCTAGTGGCTGAGTGGTTAGACTAACCACAGGTCCTGCCTTCATACTGTGTCTTAGTGGCTGAGTGGTTAGACTAACTACAGGTCCTGCCTTCATACTGTGTCCTAGTGGCAGAGTGGTTAGACTAACTACAGGTCCTGGCTTCGTACTGTGTCCTAGTGGCAGAGTGGTTAGACTAACTACAGGTCATGGCTTTATACTGCCTATTCTAATGTCTAACACTGAGGGTGAATTTATTATGTATTAAATTTATTTCTAGCCTACACGAAAATTAAAACAGGTTTTTCAGAATTATAGAAATAAAAGACAATAAAATATCATGGAGACTACCGAAAGTAACGTCATTGTTTTATTAAACCTATTGTTTGATAATTAATTCCTCGAACCATAATTTTGTACTTGTATCCATCTGCCCTTGGTAAATCCGGGGCAAGTAATCTGAGGAGGAACTTTTATATAAAAATATTAATAGTAAACGTGTGTTTAAGAGAAGTCGCTGACTTTGTAGGTTTTAGGGGAAAAGAGGCTTCCCCTTAAATTGTTGTCACTAAAGAATCCAATAATATTAATTCAGTGCAGAAATTATTTGCTGAATACACAACCACTTGTTGGACAAATAGTCCCATCTGCCTCCAAAAACAAACCTTTGTTGGAACTTACAGCAATACATCACCTTCAGGTGTCACGGGTATTAAGGCGTAACTCTCGCTATAGACCGGACTGCTGGTGACGGGGAGATTGGGGTTCAAATCCCGGTCGGCTGCACGGAGGATAATTTTTCTATATGTTTTTCCACTCTAATTACATGAAAATGGGAGGACACTTCCTATAAAATTGTTCGTTTCTCATCCTTAACACATTGGTGTAATCATCAAATACCCGAGTAATCCGGACGGGTAGTAAGACGTGGTCACAGCAAAGCAATCATAATTACAAGGATTGGTTCAGTGTTTAAACGCAGTCTCGTTGCTTGTCAATTAAATTTCTGAAGTGTGTTTATGTTAAGTTTTCTACCAAGAGTCTAGTCATGTGATAAAATATCCTTGTTTTCAGACACGAATATTAAGCTATAAAATAAAACTAGGAAATGTAAAACATGAACAAACAAATTTCCAACTCTTATGAATTCTCTATCACATACTCCATTAGTCCTTCCCTTGGGAATTTGGACGGTCGAGTCAGCGCTTAAAGTCAGCAAACAATCTCCTCCAGACTGTCGTGACCGCTCTTCGTGAATATCGATATTAATTAACGTTAATAATCTCCTGCTCGGCCACGCATGTTTGTTGAGCACAAAGGATGTTGGTCAGCGATATCAGATATCTGTTCTGCTGTTGATAATATTATCGTTTGAGGCACGATCAGTGATCACCAAGCGAATATTACAGGATATAATACTTTATTATTTGCTGATCGTTGACCTGAACACTCGCTTAATATATAGATGGTATCAATATTGTCAAGAATGCTAGAACATTGATTTCAGTTCTGTTTCACAAGCTACAGATGTTCTGTTGTGAAATGGCAAGTGCAAACAAGAATAGAACTCAGGATATTCTGCACAACTTGTTGATTAATGTTCATAAAGGTCATACATTGGATATTTTAATGATATAATAACTAACTAACAATCAAAATTCAACCTACAATACTTTTATAAGTGTTAACTAGGTTATACTGTACTGCTAATGACGGGGAGATCGGGGTTCGAACTCTGGTCAGGCGTACTGAGAGTGATTTTTACTGAGTGGTGTTCTACTCTCCAGCCACACAAATGCAGGTATATTTCCTCTAAATTTAACCTTCCTCCGTCATTGCTTTTGCCGTAATTAGTACATGGGCATATAACGCGTAACACGTGGTGCTAAAAATAGCCACGTGATAGTTTAACTTTGGAGCATCGGCAATACTTAACACGCCTGGCGGGGTCTCAACCTTTCAGTCCGAGGTTACCCTGTATGGCTGGAGATGCAGCTGTTCTGCTGTAAGACACTCCAACTTGCTGTTACAAGTCACTAACAGAACTATGTTATTTTCCTCTGTTATCACTCGTGACCTGCCAGACTTCAGCACTCTCTTCATTTATCATGATTTACGAACTTGATCATTTAACCACTACACCACACTGTGATGTGGTACGTCAGCTTTGGGAAACGTTTCTATCAATTTATTTCTCACACTCACTTGCAATTGAAACTCCTGTTTCGATAAAACAATCGAGCCTCAAGGAACAAAAACATTTTTACGGTAGCTCCTTGGGATTGACTGATTTTTGTTTGAATAAACAATTACTTTAATTACGCAACAGAGAGAAACGGAGGGTGGATAGGAAGGAAGGGTGGATAGGAAGGAAGGGTGGATAGGAAGGAAGGGTGGATAGGAAGGAAGGGTGGATAGGAAGGAAGGGTGAGTAGGAAGGAAGGGTGGATAGGAAGGAAGGGGGAATAGGAAGGAAGGGTGGATAGGAAGGAAGGGCGGATAGGAAGGAAGGGTGTAGTAGGAAGGAAGGGTGGATAGGAAGGAAGAGTGGATAGGAAGGAAGGGCGGATAGGAAGGAAGGGTGGATAGGAAGGAAGGGCAGACAGAAAAGGGCGGATAGTAAGGAATGGTGGATTCTCACAGTAATTTGGCAGAACTAAATACATTTTTAAAAGTGTATATAATTTTAACCCACTCTCTCCCCCGACCAGATATTCTGATACATTCATATACCCTGATCAAGATCTAAACCTGGGTTACTGAGTGATAGAGCATTGATATAGCTAGTTAAAGAGCTCAAGTGTGTTAAATCTTACCTTTAAAAACTGCCAATCATATCTGTGTGAGTTGAAAACTTCTACTGGAGTGGAAACTAAGTTTATATCCCAAAATTGTAAATATATTAATACCTACAATATTTATTGAATAGGTACAGTTCAAACCTTTGACACGCCATACTGTATTAAATATCTAAACATATATTTGCATTTTCAATCATATATAGTTTTTATTCCCTAGCCACATTAACGTACTTCAATTAACGTGCGGTGCTGAACTCGCACGAACAAATATCTCACGGAGAGACGAGTGGACCAATAGCCGATATTAAAACTCGCTGAAAGGGAATATTTGGCTATATTTACTGACAGCCACAAGTGCATTTAAATTACCTTTATTGCGCCTTTGATGTAATGGCAAAGTAAATAACATAAGTACAAATTACTTGAATAATATTTCAAGTAGATAAATTCAATCTCTCTTTCTTTTTTTAACCCATCAAACCACAGTTTTATCTCCCTATCGATAACAATAGCAATCAATTATATTCGCAATTAAAATATCCATCTAATAAATAAATATATTTTCAACATTCTAAGTTCATTACCAGCTTACTGGAACGTATGGCTAGTGGCTAGTTGCCTGCTTACTGGAACGTATGGCTAGTTACCTGCTTACTGGAACGTATGGCTAGTTGCCTGCTTACTGGAACGTATGACTAATTGCCAGCTTACTGGAACGGATGGCTAGTTTCCAGCTTACTGTAACGTATGGATAGTTGCCAGACTTACTGGAACGTAAGGCTAGTTGCCTGCTTATTGGAACGCATGGCTAGTTGCCAGACTTACTGGAACGTATGGCTAGTTGCCTGCTTACTGGAACGTATGGCTAGTTACCTGCTTACTGGAACGTATGGTTAGTTGCCTGCTTACTGGAACGTATGGCTTAATAAAATGTAACCTAATTTTACTGAGCAATATAACTTAGGCTTTATTCTGAAAAGAGTCCGAAGTAATTTAAAAACAATATTGGCCTGAAATATATATCAGCTTAAACATAATTAAATGGCATAAAAACGGGTTAACGAAGAGTTACTGGGAAGTCCAGGTTCGAATCTGGTCTGGCTTTATTGGGCGATGATTATGTTAATTATCACTCTAGTTTCAAAAAATCCCTTCAAACTGATCAGGGTTAATAAACTGTGGGTGGAAAGTCCTCTACCCTTGACAGTAATTTGCTGACAACACTTGTGTAGAACATTATAATCAATTAAAATAACTAGATTAATTGACCAATTAAATAATTCAGGAATAAATAACTAGTTTTTTAAAGTCTATTTGGGAGTTCAGGATGGTATTTATTGGGATTCCATGGTATACAGGATTTACATTAATTATTCACCTCATTATAAGCCTTGGTGAATTAAAAATTGTATTAGCTATCTTAAAATGGTTATCAGTAATTAATAACATGACTTAAGACATTTTTGTTTTATTAAAGTAGACTACCACAGTTAAGTCAATATTTCAGTAAAACCTAGAGTTCATAAAAATAATGTGGTTATTAAGGTTTATATTTAGCTGGATAATGTATAGATATCCCGTAGTGCTATAAAAATAATTCCATGTGAATTAAATATGTTTGTGTCCAGATAAATATAGGATTATCTTAAACATACTCCTTGGACAAATACGGCGACAAGACCTCAGACCGGTAACATAAATCAAAAGGTATCAAATATAATTTAACAATTACTCAATTTCCATCCTCGCTTAAAATTGAACTCAAGACTCTTAATTTCTGCAGGTAAGAATTTTACAGACTGATTAAAATATAGGACGTTTGGTCAAGGCCGTAGTCAGGGGTGTTTTGGGGGTTTAAACCCTACGGAATTTTATGAACAAAATATATATGACTTTATTTATGGTTCAAACAATATCAAAATTAAGATACAAGTACAAATTAAGGGGCTGTGTTGCCATTAATAAACACTTCAGATAGCTCTTGGTTATTTTAAATATTGGCACGATTGATAACAATAATTATTTATTATTCAGCTCTTAGATTGTTTTCTTCAATGAGCTTAATTCGGTGGTCAAAACATGGTCTAAGTACGAAACAAGTGTTGATATAAACACAAATTGACTTAATATTTATATTGTTAGTGTTACAAGTTGTCTAATCACCAATACTGCGTTACAATGGCTAACTCGTGAGCATGTCAACTAAAGACCTAAAAAAATCCTCTGTCTTCCTTCTCCCCTTTATAGCATCTCTCTATCGTCATTTTAATTACTTAAAGATTATTTATGGGTTCATTAGCCGAATGATTCCTTTCAAATGATCGATCCATGGCAAAACATTATTTGAGGAATTTTTTTTTCAAAATTAAGGTTTTTTTTGGGTCTATCACGTGTCAAGATATGTTGCAGTTCGATAGCAGATTTAGAACAAATAAGACGAATGTTTTTGTTGTAAACATTTACAAAATGTAGCTATCTTGCTATAGTTAACTTAACAGATATCTGTAAAAAGTGACAAACACAGAATATATTATTTGGCGTAGTAGTATGTGAAAATATATTTTTAGTAGATATTGTAACTGTCAAATACTTCCTCTTTTTATGGTATTCACACTGTAGCTATTTACCTCGTTTATAAATTGTGTGTATATTTTTGTATCAAAGTTGGCAACACTGATATTGTATAGTAGTTCATAATTATAATAATAACAGTAGTAATAGTAGTCTTAAACGAAGAAACTTTTTTTAACAGCAACAAAATGAACTAAAACAATATTAACGAATTCATACGTTAAGCTATGTTTTCTGCCGCTGTGATTTATACATAGTAACAACATTTATACAGTTTCATTTTCCTTTATTAAAGTGGTAGTTAACAGCAGCGGATAGCATTGAAGCTACAGGACGACTCATGGCTTGCATTTGTGTACGAAACATTACAATAAAACAAATTTAATAACTAAAAATACTCAATATATGATAATATTATAATAAAGAGTCCATTAGTAAACACGGAAAGAACTGAGTGATAATATATTAAAATAACATGAATATTGACGGGAGAATATATGCTTGTATTTTCTAAAGTTTACTTCGTGCCAGAACCCAGCATATTAACATGTAAAATTAGAGTCTGAATTTGTTAGCGCTGTTATATCAAATTAACTCTGTATGTTTTATAATCAAACGGGCTTGTAAAGCACTGAAGCACTCAACTTCACAAAAATGTACAAGGAATAAAAACACAGCAAGTGTGCTCTTTATTAGAAGCTCAGTCTGAATGCAAACACGTTCCAAAGAACAGCAGCCATCAGACAAATAAATAGAATGTTGGATGAAAGTCGGCTTGGGAGACCGTGAATCACTCCGCGCGGACCAGTGGGAACAGAAATATATATATGAGTAGGTGGGTTGCAAAACTGTCCTTTTCCAAAAATTTAAAAAAATTAGGTGGCTATTGATTGAGTTTCATTTGGTACTTCTGCTTGTAATAAGATATATATAGAGGGCAAAAACTGTCTCGTTCCCTATTAGATTTAGCTTTAAAATATGACGTTTTCTGCAAAACTGTCCTTTTCCAGCTCCCTGTTAGGTGCAAAACTTTCCTTTTCCAAACCTATGGTTTATTAACAAAACTCTCCTTTTCCAATATTCAATATGGCTATTGATGCTGTCTTACATTTCAAAACAATCTTTCTCCTTGCCTGCATAGACTATGAGCTTATTACTGCTTTTCATTGCTTTTAATATAAATTTTTGTATAGTTGGCTAGCTGTAATAATTCTAAATTCTTTTCTTCCTCAACTGCAAGTTTATTTGTCTTGAAATAACTAGTTTGTACAGCAATAATAATTTTAGTTTGTTTGACAAGAGTAATGATGGATAACGAAGAAAATAATGTAATTATTGAAGCTACACCAGAAAGAAGTAGAAAAAGAAAACGGTGTGAGAAAACATGGACCCGAGAAAGAGCTAAACAATCAAGGTAATACCTAACCTAGAAACTTTAATGTTTGGTATGATAGGCTTATGCAGTAAATAACATTTGGCTTAGCCTATGTTTACATCTTATGTTGTTTTCCTTATTATTTTCTTTTTTGTCAGAGCATTGTAAAGAACTGCATGTGTGATATGTTAGTTATAATAGCGTTTGTTTGTTTCAGACATAAATCTAGATCCTTGCCAAGAATTCCGAAATGTGGTCACAATACGAAGTCATTCAAATGCAGTACTATTGGAATGCAAGATATCCGGCGCTTCCACCAAGCTTTTTACGACAATTCAACTAAAGTGGCTCAAGATTGTTTTATATTAAATTATACTACTCAGAGTGCACCGAAAAGAACCTCTCGAGCAAAGTCTGCAAACAGTGCTCGGAAAACGTCAGCTAACAAATATTATATAAAAACTAAACAAGGACCAATCCAGATATGTGCCCAAGCTTTCCTTTCAATATTAGGAATATCAAAATACCGTGTACAAAACCTGTGCAGGAAACATCTGAGTACAGGAGCTAGTCCTAAAGAAAAAAGGGGAGGGGACAGACGCACTCAAAAGTATGAAACAAGGAAAAAATTAGTAAAAGAGTTCATGCAAGGATTGCAGCCAGTTGAAGAACATTATGCCAGGGGAAAAACTAAGCGTCAATATCTTGATTGTAACATGAACATTAAAAAACTCTGGCGAGCTTACAATAACTGCCATGACGTTGAACATAAAGTGAAGTACCACTTCTTCAGACATATTTTTAACTGTGACTTTAATTTCAGTTTTGGTACGCCTGCCACCGATGCATGCTCCACGTGTCTGCAACTCAAAAACCAAATGAAATTTGCAGCTACAGGTAGTCGAGATAAGAATGATTTTATGATTAAATTGAGGGTTCATAAATTAAAAGCTGTATCATTTTACCAACAGCTCCAGGAGAAACACAATGAAAAAACAGTTGTTTTCACATATGATTGCCAAAAGAATTTAATTTTACCCAGAGTGCCAGACCAAGCTGCCTACTACAGTAGGCAGCTGTATATGTACAACTTCACAGTATGTCGTGGACATTCCAAGTCACTTCAAAACCAAGATTCTGTTACAATATATCACTGGCTTGAAAATGAACGATACAAGGGCTCAAATGAAATCACATCTGCATTGCTTGATATGTTGAAAACCACAGATTTTTCTATTGATGGCATAGAGTATATCCGACTCTGTTCAGATGGTTGCCCTGGGCAAAATAAGAATAGCACAGTCATTGGGTCAGTTTTGAAGTGGTTTAAAGAGGAGTGTTCACAGGGAATAAAACAACTTGAATTTTTGTTTCCAGTGGTTGGGCACTCGTTCATACCACCTGATAGAGTCTTTGGAAGAATTGAAAAGGTAATAAGACGTAAACAGACAATTATCACCCCAAATGAATATATTGATATTTTTAGTTCATTTGGAAGAGTAAAGCACCTTGGCTCTGAAGTTCCTGTTTGTGATTGGAAGTCTGCTGTGAAAAATGTACTGAAGCCTACATCACAGTGGCACTTCAAGTTGTCTGTATGCAAGAGGATTATATTTACAAGGAATACAAATGGACAGGTGCGTGTGAGAGGAGAACCCCACTACAAAAGTGACATCGGAACCGACTTGCCAATCCTAAAGAGAGGAGTGACTGTAGGCAACATGGTACCTGATCATCTGCCAAACATAGTTCCTGTAAAAGAAGCAAAACTAAAAGATGTGGATAAACTTCTATCCAAGCACTTTGGTGAAGGGTGGAAAGACATGGCTAACCTCAACTACTTTAAAACTGTTATTGATTTTCAATCTGAAGATGTACAGCATATTGAAGTGAACCAAGACGAAGAAAACGTTGAAGAAATAGAGGATCTATTAATATAAATTAGCTTTACCGCTTTATTTTCAAATTAGTATTTTTCCTTTAAGAAGTAAACAGACAATAACCTCAAATGAGTAGATTAATATTCCTGAAGATGTATAGCAAATTGAAGTTGTAACGACTCGGGATCCTTTGCACCAGGAACTAATACGCATTGACATAGCACAAAGTGAACCAAGATGAAGAAAACGTTGATGAGATAGGCGATTTGGTTAATATAAATCTGTTTTAACTCTTGATTCACAAATTAGTCTTCTTTTGATTGAATAAATACTAGTAAATTTTTGTACGAATAGATTGTTATACCTAACACTTGTGTTTTATTTCAAAACTTCCATATTCTAATGTGTGTACCTGCAAAACTGCCCTTTTCCAGCGGAACACTGCAAAACTGTCCTTTTCCAAAATATAGTTCTAATTATTATCCAAACCGTATTGTCAATATTTGTGAAATTTACCAAATTGACCCAGGTTGATATACTTTCATACCAGGTAAAGTTTCATAAAAATCTAAACATAAATAAACATATTACAGGTTTTTTTGATTTCCTCAAAATTCTACTATAATGGATAAGGACAGTTTTGCAACCCACCTACTCATATATATATCTTACTACCATTTAAAATAAAATGCAAATGCAAGTTTGAATTAAAGATTGGCTTTCTGTACAGATAAATATATTAGTTGAAACCTTACCCTTGTGATTGTAAAAATAGGTTCCAGCAATAAGAACGAATACGTATATTCATGGCCCCATAACCTTTGACCCTGCCTCAATCCTAGTCACCAGATAGAGCTAGAATTCTGCTAGATTAATAGATTATTGAAGGTTGTCACTTTCATTTAAGTGATTATTTTCAATTTAGTATTTTACTCTGTTCCAGGGATTACAACAGCGTTTAATCTCGGTATGTTTAAGGTTGAAATTTGTAAATCCAAATAATTATTATAAATTTTTCAGGGCACAGGCTATCTCCAATTATTTTTACAGCTAATCGTGCATTGTATTTATAAGAATTAGGGCCTATTGTTGGCTAGAGTGAGGAATGCGCTAATAAAGTGCTCTCATCACCTTGGTGTCACAATCCACTACTTCCGCCATATATATTGTTTGGAGGAAATAATGCGTCGCTTAAGCCGTTGTTACAGGCAGTCTCTCAGTTGTAGCCATGTGTGTATATTTTTATTGAGGACAGAGTACGGAGACAACGTCATGTGAAGAACGTCAATTAATATTCGTCCAAAAGAATACCAGTCACACATGCCACGTGTTGGTGTTGAATAACTTACCACCGTCCCGGGTGGCCAACATTACGGACACAATATCCCTGGTCTTTAGGGAATGGCTAAACTCCCGTTTCATGGCTTTATTAACCAACGCAGGGAGGATGTGTTTTTTTGTGGTCGGGTTTTTTGTTAGCGTAAATCCGAGAGGGCTGAAATAATTCACGTGTATATTGAGCTGGTAAAAATGAATAGTCGTTGATTATAAAAACTAGCCCTGGAATATTTTATCAAACATCGGATGATAATCAACTAATATCCGAGACATCTTGTTCTAATATGTGAGTCTCCCATGTGTTTAATCTAGAACTACAAATTTTAACCAATATATTACATTTGTATTGGTTCCAGAGAGGGATGGAGTGACCAATGGGATTAATTCAAGAGCATTAAATAAACTGAAATAAATAAAGATCAATTAAAATTCAGTTTAGTTTATAGCTGTGCGAAATTTCAACCCATGGTCTTTAAAATATTTATAAGTTTTATTTTCTAGTATATTTTATTAAATAATATGTACATCCAGATAAAATTATCAAACTTTTTCTTATTAATATTTACGTTAGTACGAACTCGAATTATTGAAATCTGAAACCGATGGAGCAGGATTAGTAACTTAAATTTTACTCAACCGCACCCGAATTTCCCCTAAATAATTAATGTGTGATCATATTTTGTTTTTAAAATGCCCTCCCCCCTACCCAGTACAATCAGCATGCATATAATCCAAGTGTCTTGTCTCAGGAACAAGTCCACAGAACGTGTGACCCCCATGAACACAAATATTAGAAACTTTCAAATTCTATTGAAACAAAACTTTTATAGAAAGAAAGAAAAGTTGATTTATAGATTTTAGTTGCCAAATCTGTGATAATTACCTCCATGCCCACGGGCTGCGTGACAATCCGGAATAGCGAACTAAGCTTTCGGAAAAATACATTTTTGTTGAACAATATGAATCGTGAGCAACGCGCGTTGCTATGGCGACAGGAAGAAGTGTGAATAAATAATGGTTACCTCGACAAGAGTTGTAACGCTCCGAGGGTCAGTGTATATGTGACCATTACCAGCCTCTGTTTACCTTGACAGTGTATATGTGACCATTACCAGCCTCTGTTTACCTTGACAGTGTTGTATATGTGACCATTACCAGCCTCTGTTTACCCTGACAGTGTATATGTGACCATTACCAGCCTCTGTTTACCTTGACAGTGTATATATGACCATTACCAGCCTCTGTTTACCTTGACAGTGTATATGTGACCATTACCAGCCTCTGTCCATCCTGACAGTGTATAAGTGACCATTACCAGCCTCTGTCCACACTGACAGTGTATATATGACCATTACCAGCCTCTGTTTACCTTGACAGTGTATATGTGACCATTACTAGCCTCTGTTTACCCTGACAGTGTATATGTGACCATTACCAGCCTCTGTTTACCTTGACAGTGTATATGTGACCATTACCAGCCTCTGTTTACCTTGACAGTGTATATGTGACCATTACCAGCCTCTGTTTACCTTGACAGTGTATATGTGACCATTACCAGCCTCTGTCCACCTTGACAGTGTATATGTGACTATTACCAGCCTTTGCCCGTCACTGACACTGCGAGGATGTATCGGGGGTACAGCTTGAGAATGTGACACTCTCCCTGAGATATATATAGAGAGATACAACTTGTATACACAGTTAAAACAAGCTACAACTATTCATACGTCAAGTCATGTAATTTGCAGCTGTCGCTGTTGATAGATATTATTAACATGTATAAAATAATAATGTTTAGCGTCACGTCTCACTTCTCGCTTGGCGTATAAACATATGTTGTGCAATGGATGACGAAGGTTGAATTTAATGGAAATGTACTCATATTTGCGTGAGGGAGAATAGAAAACTATTTAGATAAAAATCCTCAGTTCACCTGACCGAGATTTTTACCGAAACCTCCCCGTCATCAGCAGTCCAGTCTGTTGAGAGACTGACGCCTTAAACTATTCGACCACAGAGGTGGGTTATAATAGAAATAATAAAGTAAGATATGTTTGATGTAAGCCACAAATAAAAGATTGTGTTCTGTAGAAGTCCCTTCCTACCAGAATCTTGATATAATTCTGTACCTGAGAGTACATTGCTCGATTCCTTGAAAGGACACAAGATCTCCCACCGAGCCACCCTGGTCTGGTATCCATGGCTACTCTTCTACGGAGTCCAATGGTCCTAAGTTCAGTTCTATTGACTTGTTCTGGTGACAACATTCAAGTCAATGATGTTGTTCAATTAGTCAGGCTGTGTTTATTGTCGTTTTACAAGTTTATATTATGTCATTTAAGGTGAACTTTCTAAACAATAAGTTATATCAAACCACGATTTTTAAAAAGAAATGTCTAGGAGAGTACGTCTACATTACTCGCCCAGTGATATCATATCGATATTTACTAACTGGATACCAGGTAACCACTAGACTAATAGTACTAAATGGATACCAGGTAACCACTAGACTAATAGTGCTAACATCGCGTTAGGGCAATGGCCGTGTCTTTATTAAAAGTGAAAGGTATAGTTTTTGTTATCAAAGTTGTAGGACTGCTGGACAGAAGCTTAACTTACAATCCCCGGGATTCTGGAGCTCGTTAATGCTGTTGTGTGTTGGTGTTATTTCCAGATATTTAACGACTTGCAAACTCAAATCTGCTGTTATTGTTTGCTTTTTGGAGCCAAGTAAGATTCCTCGCATTTGCCAAACAAAACATTAAAACTCGCAGTGCAAATAAACTCGGTGTAATAAAAGACTTAACGCTTTAAAGGCTGTGATAGTTAAATATTTGAGTTGTAAAAGTAAAATAAGTTTTAATAACCTTGTTATTTACTACCTACCTCTGACTTTCATTATTTGATTTGTCTGTTAACGGATGTTTGCTGAGATTTGCATAAAAATGTAACACATAAATACATGTGGGCTAGCAAGAAGATTTTAAAAATATCTTTAAACGTTTTAAATATATATAAAGCAAAAGACTACCTACCTTTAATGGCAAGTATTGTTCATAATAATTATATAGAGGTTGAATTGGGGGATTATATTGCTGTTCTATATATTTTGCACAGGAGTACATTAGTTGATTTACTTTAAATTCCCTCTCAACTTTCTATTGGTCTATATTAGCCTATCAGTCCCGGTCACCGTAATATACCAGCTGGTAAAGGAATATATTATACTCAATAAGAGAGTGTCACATTAAATGCGGTTGATATATTAACACGTGAATGTTTTTATGAAGTAATAAACAAACATGCTCCGATATAAATAATTTAAATAAATCTACAAAGCAGCAAAATTCCAAATTTAATATTTGAATGTTGTTTGCGATAAGTGATGGGTTGTTCTCTCCAGTCGGTTCTGTCGCGTTTCACAACAATTTTCAGCCCTAACAGTAAAAATAAAGGAGAGTAAAATTATTTCCATCGAGTACATTTTACTGAGCGATTTATTTATTTACTCAGACTCCGTTTTGTCAGTAATTAGTAAACGTTTACATCCGAACACACGTGACCACATTTTACCATTAAATAATTCCAAGCCTCCATTCGACATATCATAGTCCCCTCCCCCTACCCCCACTGAGGGAACAAGTTGTAAAAAGGGCTATAGAAACCCACAAAAGCAGTTTTGAGCTGTGTTTAGATTATATTCCTGATTAATGAAGGAAAATCACTTTGAGACGCGAGTTTCACCAACTCGGCTATAAAACATTTTACAAACGATAGCAACGTTTGATAATTATTTTAATAACATTTTCCAACCCGTCATTTGTTTGTATATTTTTGTGTTATTCAGGAACCATCTAAAAATATAAAAACCCACCTCGGTGGCGTGGTTGGCTAACGCGCTAGTCATGTTGAACTAGACACCCGAGGAAGGGGAGATAGAGGTTCAAAAAACTCAGTCGGGTGAACTGGGGTGATTTTTCCTAAATGGTTTCCACTCTCCCTCCATGAAAATGCTGTTTACTTTCTCTAAATTCAACCTTCCCAATTCCTAATCCATTAGCGTAATTAGTACTTAAGCGTATAAACCGAACGGGTAGTAAGACGCGGTGATAAAGATAAAAAATATATATAAAGCCGCTTTGATGGCCACATGGTCTAAGATGTCACTCTCACAAATTACTAGACTGCCGATGACAGGAAGATGAGGGTTCGAATCCCGGTTGGGTGTACTGAGGGTATTTTTACCTAAATGCTTTGTTACTCTCCCTTCACGCAAATGCGGGTACACACCATCTAGGTTCAACCTTATTCATTCTTAACTTGTTAGTGTGATTAGTGCATATTATGCTTTTAGCCTGAACATGCAGTGTTAGAAAAAGCTAATTATCACCTAATAAATAAGTTTTAATTATTTACATTTATTTCTTAATATAAATGTTACCACTTTTCCCTACTACTAATTTAATTACCCTAACATAAATTATTAATAGTACCAATTAAATTCATTTTAATAGCCTTTTAACATTAAAATGTTTCAAACTAACTTATAGTTTCACCCCTTGTAATATTACTACTATTACAAATTTATTAAATATATATTTTTTAAATCAGTTATTTATATCAAATAGTATTAATAAGAAGGGTATTTATTTTAAGAGGAGTGTTTATACAAACATCGCTTGGTTTTATTGGGATTAAGTTTCCCCAATATGGTTTTCCATCCTTACTCCTTATTTTCTTTCAGATCCAAACTAACCCTGTTCCCTTGGATTAGATGAGTTACGATAAAAATTACCAGTTCTATTATTAAAGCTTGGGAATTGATACATCAAATTTCGGTAATATTTTGTGAATGATTAATCTTTGGTAGTCTTATATTACTTTGAATGAATTTTGAAAGTAGTAAAGTCTTAAGGTGCTTGTTAATGTGGTCGTTTCTCCTTGAACTTATGTGACTAGTATGTCAGCTGTAAGTATCCATGACAATCCCTCACTCAGTGATGTCAGCTGTAAGTATCTGACAATCCCTCACTCAGTGATGTCAGTTGTAAATATCTATGACAATCCCTCACCCACACAACACTCGATAGGATCCAGTCTCCAGGAAGGAATCTCACTGTACACATCAAAGATTTAAACAATGAGCGGTTGAATGCAAAAACAGGACACGTCCACATTTTTTATTGTTCAGGAATTTAATAAAACTGTCCAGCATAGTTTGAGTTCATCAGATCAATGTACGTTCCCCCAAACATTTAGTTTTCATTTGCAGATATAATCAAACTTTTATTGTTTTGTAATAAATGTAGAAAAAATATGATGGACTTGTTTGGTTATGGAAGAAAAAATGTGGACCTATGTGTATTTATTTCTGGTGAAATGATTATTTTATTTCAAATGTCTGGACATGTAATTGACGTCAAGCATGTAATTTGATAAACATATAAAGTTGTTGTCAAAGCTACAGCCACTGCTGTCGTCACTTTCTAGGTCAGTGCTATGTACTTCACTCTCTTCGAGTGCATTTGTGCCATCACCAAGAATTTAACACTCGATCACTCGGTTCACTGATGAGCTTAGGTACACTAAAAGGCCCTTTATGTGGTTTTGTTTATCTGGTGTTGAAAGTTGAGGTAGGTTCAGTTTCTTTGGGAGTAACATCTTATTTCTAACGATACTACCACTCCATGGACCATACTAGGAAGTTCTTGTTCCTAAAAAGCTGTATCCTTTGTTGATTTGTATCATCCTGACTGCCTTGATTTGTAGCGGTGGTTTTGTGTTTTCAAGAAGACTGTACTAATATGTTTAATATCAGAAGAGCTCGTATGTCTCAGGGTGAAAGGTAATGGGTTCTCACATACCTCGGTGATAATTGTCCCAGGTCTCAGTATATGTGTACACTGTACAGGATATTTTTATCTTTATAATTTCAATTAAATAAACATCCTGATAATTTTGTATATAACTGTGTCCTCTACTTTAAAACAAATACGTAAGAAATTAAGCACATAGACTACACGACATATAAGTTGGATTATGGTTTTGTTTTTATTCTGGTCTGGGCAGCCATCATTTATCAATTTAACTCATATGGTCACACTTGAAGTGATATGTTAGCAAGATGGCCTAGAGCCGTGGTTGTTTCTTTTTACCCCATGTTCACACCTGAAGATAGTTCTAACATCTCCCAATTACAATATACTAGAGTTGTATGGCGTAGACTAAAACACTAGTTTTGAGATTAATGGGAGTGGTAAGTCTTGCATAAAATTGAATTACATGCATGGTACCTCACGTTGTTTGGTTTTTGGCTTGAACTTTCTCTGTATATATTATTAAACCGAAGGAAATACTGATTCTGGAGTAAAGATTTTTCATAGTTTGTGTAATTTCAAGTGTTATAAAGTATTCCTATCAATTTCACTGCCTAGATCAAACATTCCTTTGAATAAAAAGAAGCAAATAATATTAGTTTTAAATAATATGGCCAATTATTAGTTCTAAATGTTGGTATTTACGGTATCCAGCAGCTGGCTTTGCAGTTGTGATCCACTTATTTACCAAGACTACAAGTGTAGTAATAGTAACCCTGCAAATATTGGGCATTGAGGTTAGGTCTGGAGATTTGGTTGGTTAGCAATGAACTGTCTTAAAATATGGTACATTAGCACAATACAACGTTAACCCCATTCAATTAAAGCCACAAACAATATGCAAAAATAAACCAAGTTAAAGGCCTATATGTCAGACTAGCTAAAGGTAATGCTTACATTCCTGTAATCTTCCCCTGCGCTTCGTTTGGGAACAGTTTTCCCAACATGCTTTGTATGCCCTTCTACGTTTATTTTTTGATATCTTATAGTACCCTGTTTTATTTCTTGCTTTAATATTTTTTATTTAACATCATCATTTTCTCTTTTATTATAGGAGAACAACAAACACACGGTTGAATAGTCCAATTCTTGCTGGAAGGACCATGGACTAGTCTAGTTCTTGCTGGAAGGAAGATGGACTAGTCTAGTTCTTGTTGGAAGGACTATGGACTAGTCTAGTTCTTGCTGGAAGGACGATGGACTAGTCTAGTTCTTGATAGAAGGACTATGGACTAGTCTAGTTCTTGCTGGAAGGATGATGGACTAGTCTAGTTCTTGCTGGAAGGATGATGGACTAGTCTAGTTCTTGCTGGAAAGATGATGGACTAGTCTAGTTCTTGCTGGAAGGATGATGGACTAGTATAGTTCTTGCTGGAAGGATGATGGACTAGTCTAGTTCTTGCTGGAAGGACTATGGACTAGTCTAGTTCTTGCTGGAAGGACTATGGACTAGTCTAGTTCTTGCAGTCAGTTCTCAAAGAAACTAGCCTCTTCCACACCCCCTTTATATTAGGATAGTATTTACTCAAACGTAGCCCTACTTACAAGGAATACATTGGAAATATTATCTCTATTTAGCATTTTTTGGACTTGTCTGGGTTTTCCAACAAACTCCTAAATTTTAAATGCCTATGATCGCAAGGATCCTAAAACAAAAGTGTTTTTGTAAACAGAGAGTAGGCTAGTACTTGACATGTTGTACAATAGTAACTGTTATTTTTGTCTATTATAAATACAGGAAAAACATATAAAGATTATTTTTATCTTTAAGGCTGGAAATAATATTTCAATAACTTCACAGACATAAAATAATGTTAATATGATAGAAGAAATTAACTAGTAATTTCATCCAGTACATTGTATTAGCTACAATAATTTCATGATGATGAATATGACTTCGTATTAAATAACATTAAAGTTTAAGGCTACTTTATATTATTTTCAAATGTTTTTATTGATCAAGATAAGACTTTACTAATTTTTTGAGTGGATAATAAGTTATATTGGAAAACTTTTCTATTATTTTTATTTTAGTTCTTAAAAATTGTTTTATAAAAGTTTTATAAGAGTTGATTGTTGTTACAATAAATATTATTTTATATTACGTGAAGTCGAGCTAACAAAACACTTATTCTGGAAATAGCACTTAATACACCGAGTACGCCTTATTTGTAGGCAATGCAAAACGCATCACACAATTGTATAAAAAGTAGTATTGATTCTATCTCACGGCGTCAGAAGTTTTAACATAGTTAAGCCCCTTTTTTTTATGAATATACTCCCTGCATCACACAACTGTATGAAATGTAGTATTGATTCTATCTCACGGCGTCATAAGTTTTAACCTTGTTAAGTTCCCTTGTTTTTTATGAATATACTTCTTGCATTACATAACTGTATGAAATGTAGTATTGATTCTATCTCACGGCGTCAGAAGTTTTAACCAAGTTAGGTCCCCTTGTTATTGATGAATATACTTCCTGCATCACACAACAATATGAAATGTAGTATTGATTCTATCTCACGGCGTCAGAAGTTTTAACCTAGTTAAGTCCCCTTGTTATTGATGAATATACTTCCTAGTTCTCACAACTGTATGAAATGTAGTATTGATTCTATCTCACGGCGTCAGAAGTTTTAACCTATTTAGTTCGCCTTATTATTGATGAATATACTTCCTGCATCACACAACTGTATGAAATGTAGTATTAATTCTATCTCACGGCGTCAGAAGTTTTAACCTAGTTAGGTCCCCTTGTTATTGATGAATATACTTCCTGCATCTCACAACAATTATGAAATGTAGTATTGATTCTATCTCACGGCGTCAGAAGTTTTAACCTATTTAGTTCGCCTTATTATTGATGAATATACTTCCTGCATCACACAACTGTATGAAATGTAGTATTAATTCTATCTCACGGCGTCAGAAGTTTTAACCTAGTTAGGTCCCCTTGTTATTGATGAATATACTTCCTGCATCTCACAACAATATGAAATGTAGTATTGATTCTATCTCACGGCGTCAGAAGTTTTAACCTATTTAGTTCGCCTTATTATTGATGAATATACTTGCTAGTTCTCACAACTGTATGAAATGTAGTATTAATTCTATCTCACGGCGTCAGAAGTCTTAACCTATTTAGTTCGCCTTGTTATTGATGAATATACTCCCTGCATCACACAACTGTATAAAATGTAGTATTGATTCTACCTCACGGCGTCAGAAGTTTTAACCTAGTTAAGTCCCCTTGTTTTTTATGAATATACCTCTTGCATCACACAACTGTATGAAATGTAGTATTAATTCTATCTCACGGCGTCAGAAGTTTTAACCTATTTAGTTCGCCTTGTTATTGATGAATATACTTCCTGCATCACACAACTGTATGAAATGTAGTATTGATTCTATCTCACGGCGTCAGAAGTTTTAACCTAGTTAAGTCCCCTTGTTTTTTATGAATATACTTCCTGCATCACACAACTGTATGAAATGTAGTATTGATTCTATCTCACGGCGTCAGAAGTTTTAACCTATTTAGTTCACCTTGTTATTGATGAATATACTACCTGCATCACACAACTGTATGAAATGTAGTATTGATTTTATCTCACTGCGTCAGAAGTTTTAACCTAGTTAAGCCCCTTGTTTTTTATTAATATACTCCCTGCATCACACAACTGTATGAAATGTAGTATTGATTCTATCTCATGGCGTCAGAAGTTTTAACCTATTTAGTTCACCTTGTTATTGATGAATATACTACCTGCATTACACAACGGTATGAAGTGTAGTATTAATTCTATCTCATGGCGTCAGAAGTTTTAACCAAGTTAAGCCTCCTTTTTTTTAAATAATATACTCCCTGCATTACACAACTGTATGAAATGTAGTATTGATTCTATCTCACGGCGTCAGAAGTTTTAACCTAGTTAGTTCCCCTTGTTATTGATGTATATACTCCGTGAATCACACAATGGTACATTCGGGAGTCGAACAGGAGGCCTTGGTTTAATCTCGAACGAATGCTATGAGCTATATTATCTCCCTCAGTATATTTTAAACCATTAATGAAACGTGTAAAATTGTATTTCTCCATGAATATTGTAATATATAAGTGACAAACATTATTTACTTTCACGAGACTTCAGAAAATATGCATGAACTAAGGAAATATCAAAATAAACCACTAGATCAATGCCTTTAAATGTAAAACTAGCATTGTAATAATAATAATAATATGTTTGGTTTATAAAATGAATAAGCTTAGCTGACAGCTCAAAACTTTACTAAATTTAGCTTAATATATTCATAGGCCAATCCATCTGTTCTTTTGTTTTCACATTTGGCAGTAGGTTAAACAACTGTATGATAAATGTTGTGACAGTTTATCAATTTCAATACATATTAATTTTTTTAAACGTTCTAGAAGGTTCTATATTAGGTACTATATTAAAACATAAATTATATATTTTATAAACTAATGGTGGACTTGACGTGAATAGTAGCAGAGTTTTTATCATCCGAATTAAATGTATTTCTTAGCAGTGGAGACATATTTCCAGATCTTTAGTAAAGTCATCGGTGGACATGCGGATTAACGTCTGGGTGATCCAGCTTGGTTTGTTGGGTGGCGTTAAGGTTCAGTTTCTAATCACGGGTGAGTGTTTTTAAGGGTAATATTAGTAATTAAACCAGTTTAATTCTAATACTATGTATTCCTCATTCCTTCCCTTTTAGTGTAGTTAGTTGGGAGGGCAGCTCGGAAAGCTAACTCAATATTTTATAGTAATTCTCCATCAGTAAAAATTATTAATGGTACACAACATTTTAAAATAAAATTTCAAGTTTGTATGTTTGTTGGCTTGGCTCTTGAATTAAGTCATATTTGATGCGTCCAATGTCATCGTTTATATAAGCTCAGGGTGGTAGAAAATTATTTAAACAGAAAACATTTTATGTTGCATATAAAAATGTTGTTAATGAATTAGACAAGAGGGTATAGAAGAAGAGGGTAGTTTTAGAGAAAATTAATCAGAATTCACTTTAAAAGAATATGAGAAACCAACAATATCAACTCACACTTTGTTTTTAATCCAAACATTACCTTCATCGTCAATCCAGTGTATTACAAGATAAACGCCTTAGACCTTGTGACCACCGATGCGAGTGAAACAAGTATATACAGGATTTTCCACCGTTTTTCCGTGATTTGGTAACCGTGGAACTGTGAGGAGACCCATCAGTTTGTTATATAAAAGTTTATCCGGCAGCCCGCGATTGGTCAACAAATAAAAGCGTCATTCTAAAGTAGAAGCTCTCCCTGAACGCCGATACTATGTCTTTCATCTCCTTCTAACACGTTCGGGGTTTTTTAAATGTGTTCTCAGACTACATCTGGTTTACTGTTCAAACAACTGCTTATCCATGCTTTGAGTTGCATTTTGTTAGATTGGCAGCGATGATTTTACTTTTAAATTAATAGTTCTTTTTCCAAAATAAACGAAAAAAATATATTTAGAGGAATAAAAATAGTTCTTTTTAAATCCATGGTCAATATTATTTTTGATGATAATAATTATTATAATCATACCTATAGACATTTTAAACTTAATTTGAACTCTATTTTTTTAAGGATAAAATCACTTCTTCATAAGTTAAGTGCCTTCTTCAGTGAGCCTTGAGCTGCTTGTACAATAGGCATTGAGCTACTTGTTCAGTGAGCCTTGAGCTGCTTGTTCGGTGGGCATTGAGCTGCTTGTTCAGTGGGCTGTAAATTGAAAAAGGCTTAAAATCGTTGCTCTCTTCAATTGCCAAAAGCTCATCAATAAACTATTTTAAATGATAAACAATTTTTAATATTTTTTATGTTATGCGTCTTACTACCCATCTGGGCTATCCACATATTAACACTAATGGTTGGGATAAGACAGTTAGAACTTAGAGGAACGAATGCCAATATGAGGGAATAGTATGTTATTCTTTATAGCTTAGCTGGAATAACTTTTAAGAAACACAATTAATCCAAGTTTATGGACACATTTTTATGAAACACAATTACTCAAAGTTGATGAACACATTTTACGTGTTGTTAATCTTCAGTATAATCTCAACATTTCCTAACGTAATTTATATATTTATATTTCAAAAGTAAAGTTTAAATTGGACTTCTCAATTTGTTATTCTGTAGACGTCTTGGAAACTTTGGGCTTGTTGGTGGGGGGTGTAGGGGGAGGCCCACTATCACTTCTCGATCTTCCAATCCAACCTCCGAGGGAGCTGTTCTCGGCCAATCAGAAGCCTCACAAGAGTCCCACGTGACCTAGGAGCGTGATTACTGCAACATGTCAGTGATCATCTCCCCTGGGTGAGAGAGAGCTGCTTCCATTCCCAATTACATCCTGAGCTAACGGGAGCGTTACTCCCTGTAACGGCCGCTAAATGATAAACGATCGCGTTGCGCCGCTATAATTGGCTGTCCCTCCACAACGGACAATTTTTAATATACATTATGGATTGTTTCTGTTTGTTTTTTAAGACAGTAGTCCACATTCCTGTTAAAAAGGAACGTTTTTTTCTGTCGGGATGATTAACGTGAGAGCTATAAGAACAAAGTTGTTGCATCACAAACTTTATAGATCGACTTAACCTAGAACAGCAGCAGGGTGGCTACTAAGTACTAAGGCTCTATGGAACTGTACTAGTAGATTGTTCTCCAATCCAGTATCAAACTTGACCTTAAGATAATATAAGCATACATTCTTAGTTTAATACATTATTGTGCGTGTGGTTGCTAAAACGAATAGTGAGGGGGAGTTAACAGTTTACAAGTACAGTCATGCACATAATTAATATATTGGTACCAACCCACTGGCCACCCCTGATCAGTAGATATTTTCCACACTCAAACAAAGCGTCGGTAATTTTAATATCAGACTAAGACGATAAATCTGAAAACAAATACTAAACTATACAAGGGGATGGGAAGTTATCTCAAATAATTGGTTTCAGGGATCTTTGTGTGTTCTACTGGTGGCGCAACAAACTATCAGCTGGTTCATTCATCAAACACTAAACTTTTTAACATGACTTTAAATAATGATGGAGGGGTGTGTGGTTGATGGTTGTTATGTAAGAGTTGGAGGGGTGTGTGGTTGATGGTTGTTATGTAAGAGTTGGAGGGGTGTGTGGTTGATGGTTGTTATGTAAGAGCTGGAGGGGTGTGTGGTTGATGGTTGTTATGTAAGAGCTGGAGGGGTGTGTGGTTGATGGTTGTTATGTAAGAGCTGGAGGGGTGTGTGGTTGATGGTTGTTATGTAAGAGCTGGAGGGGTGTGTGGTTGATGGTTGTTATGTAAGAGCTGGAGGGGTGTGTGGTTGATGGTTGTTATGTAAGAGCTGGAGGGGTGTGTGGTTGATGGTTGTTATGTAAGAGCTGGAGGGGTGTGTGGTTGATGGTTGTTATGTAAGAGCTGGAGGGGTGTGTGGTTGATGGTTGTTATGTAAGAGCTGGAGGGGTGTGTGGTTGATGGTTGTTATGTAAGAGCTGGAGGGGTGTGTGGTTGATGGTTGTTATGTAAGAGCTGGAGGGGTGTGTGGTTGATGGTTGTTATGTAAGAGCTGGAGGGGTGTGTGGTTGATGGTTGTTATGTAAGAGCTGGAGGGGTGTGTGGTTGATGGTTGTTATGTAAGAGCTGGAGGGGTGTGTGGTTGATGGTTGTTATGTAAGAGCTGGAGGGGTGTGTGGTTGATGGTTGTTATGTAAGAGCTGGAGGGGTGTGTGGTTGATGGTTGTTATGTAAGAGCTGGAGGGGTGTGTGGTTGATGGTTGTTATGTAAGAGCTGGAGGGGTGTGTGGTTGATGGTTGTTATGTAAGAGCTGGAGGGGTGTGTGGTTGATGGTTGTTATGTAAGAGCTGGAGGGGTGTGTGGTTGATGGTTGTTATGTAAGAGCTGGAGGGGTGTGTGGTTGATGGTTGTTATGTAAGAGCTGGAGGGGTGTGTGGTTGATGGTTGTTATGTAAGAGCTGGAGGGGTGTGTGGTTGATGGTTGTTATGTAAGAGCTGGAGGGGTGTGTGGTTGATGGTTGTTATGTAAGAGCTGGAGGGGTGTGTGGTTGATGGTTGTTATGTAAGAGCTGGAGGGGTGTGTGGTTGATGGTTGTTATGTAAGAGCTGGAGGGGTGTGTGGTTGATGGTTGTTATGTAAGAGCTGGAGGGGTGTGTGGTTGATGGTTGTTATGTAAGAGCTGGAGGGGTGTGTGGTTGATGGTTGTTATGTAAGAGCTGGAGGGGTGTGTGGTTGATGGTTGTTATGTAAGAGCTGGAGGGGTGTGTGGTTGATGGTTGTTATGTAAGAGCTGGAGGGGTGTGTGGCTGATGGTTGTTATGTAAGAGCTGGAGGGGGACGAAGGTTGTGGAACATCCATGTACGTTCCATTCCAGACAACACACGCTCCATTTATAGATCCATGCTCCAAGTCCCTGCAACGCACCTCATTCAAGATCCCATGCAACAGGTTGATTCATGTTGTATGTGAGTTGCAGCTTAGCTTCATGCTCTATTACCTCCAAGTGGTTGATTCATGTTGCATGCAAGTTGCAGCTTAGCTTCACCGGTTGATTCCGTCTCAAGTTCAATGAGAACTATTAACCGCTCTTTTTATAATAGATATATTTTGTTTGTATTTCTTGGAACTATCCTAGTACGTTATCAACATCCAGAATAGTTCGCTATAATATAATTCCGACCAACTGCGACTAGGCTTATGACGTAACAGACAATGCAATGTCGGAGATTTGTTGTGGACTGTAATAAACAAGAGAGTTTAATGAAAATAGTTTAATATCCAACCTCGTCCATGATAGTTATAGAGTGTGCCATCAACTAGTGATACCTTTAGGAAGCTTTCTGCTAGATCCAATTACCCGTGGAAACTAACTCCGGTTAATGAAATATATCCGGAATACTTCGGCATTATTGTAGAGTTAAAAAATAACTTCAACATTCTAACAACGGATATCCCTGAACTCTGTTTAAAATAAGAATATCCAGGGACCGAACCGTTGTTAGATTTTAGTAGCCTCTAAAAAACATGAATTTATTGTACTTAAGGGTCTTTTGATACACCAAAAGATGCATTTTCGATATTCATTTGAAATAACTTGTTATGTTATTTAAAATAAAGAGACTTGACTATTAAATATTAGTAATGATGTTACCTTTGCATAAAATATTAGTAAACGCAAACAAATGGTCAATTTTTAAATAAAATTCTGGGCATCAATTTTTCTAACAAGTTGAGATATGCCCACAGCAAGATAAAGATAGTAAATTATAATTATTGAACCCCCTCCCCCATATCTTGTTAATAATATGTGGCCTGGGGTCATTAGCTTCCATCTTTTAACGGAATAAATAAACTTAATGGAGAGTATGGCTCAGTTTTAACCATTTTTAACTAAATTGTACTATATCATAGCTACACTAGTTCTATAGCCGGTCAGAAAATATAACGCATGTTGAGCATTATTTTCCTTTAGTGACGTAGAAATTTGTTTTTATTTGAGGAGACCCAAGTGACGTCATCCAGTCCCTACTAGATATATGTTTGTTCTGTACATTGCAAGGTTACTGGTTAGGAATGCTCAGGCTATGTAGTAAAACAGTATTCACCATGGTAATAGTTTCCACTCTTCTTTTTCTTTTTTTTGTACACTGCCTATTACTACCCGTTCGGGGATAAACCACATGTTTAGATGAATGAGGTAGGGATGAAGAAGGTTAGATTCAGAGGAAATATTAAAGCAGTTATTATTATTTTGTCTGAGACCTGAGGCCATTCTCACACTTAACGACTGGCATATTATAATGTAACACATGTTTACAGAACATAAGCTATGATAAAAACTAAATATCGAAGAGAGAAAATATAAACACACATATAAAGCCTTATATATTATGTATGTGTATGTAATATGTATATATTTAATATACATAGATATAGTTATACATAATGATGGTAGCAAATAATTTAACAAGCCAAATATTTTGATAATATATTTATTAAGTATAGAAGTTAAATAATAATTTTATTTCCCACACACACATTACTACATGCCCCTTAATCTAGGACCAAGACCCTGCATCCAGACAGACCGAGACTCTGCACTCAGATGTTGAACAAGCTCATGATGACCAAGATCGAACCTCAGCAGCAGTAAAAGAGAGAGGGAAGATATGTGAAGGGCTGGAAACCGTGTGACTGTCACATTATGACACGAGAACAATCATCAAGTCATTTGTTATAACCAACATTTGCGTGGAAGGAGAGTGGGAAAAACACAATCAGGACATCCAGAACCCCGATATTCCCATCAATAGACCAGTCTATTGCATGAGTGACGCGTTAGACCATTCCATCAGCAACACGGGCTAGTTTCGCTCGATATAAGAACAATGTGAGTTTATTTTTCTTGTTTGAAATATGAAATGATAGAAAGTGTAATAAAAACTGGATGATGGGTGCTTCTCGCGTCCTGCCTATTTGATTCCTACTCTAGTCTAATACAGGCGAAGCCTCTCAAAGGGAAATCCCNGGGGGGGCCCCTGAAGGGGGAAACCCCCCCCCCCCCGTGAGGTGGCCTCAGTGCCAAGTTAATTAGACCAAGAGTACAAAAGAATATTTGTACAAAGGAACGTAATATTTGATTCATTGGAACTTCTCCATCCTGTTTGAGGGATTCTCGCATTACGCGCCTGCAACCAATTTACAGTGTGTTAAACTTTAACCGCCCACAAAGTCAACTGAGTCTGGTCTGCTTGATTCTGACTCGCTAGGCCAGGGTTCATACTCCGGAAGGAGGTAATTAGTGGGGAATTTCTTCAGTAGTGGTTTTTCAGCCCCTCTGCTAAATAAACATGGCGACCTTTAGACTCGGCAGTGTTAGTTAACAGGAAGACGCATATCACTGCCTATGTTGGTTTTGCTATTTATAAATACACCAAAACAAAGGTGGGGTTGTAGGGGACGAGAGGAAAGGCAAGTGTTTTTGAAGTTTTTACTGCAAAACATTTTTTGGATCAAAATAAATAAAATATTTTGTCAGTATCAATAAAGAGTTTGGTGATATCAACAGTTGTTGAATATCTGTCAAAGGTGTCCTTGAATTGAACTACAACTTTCTTCTTCATTTAAAAGTGTTTCATCTCATGCCGCTATGACCTTGACATATTCAACAATTGTTGATATAACCGTGTGAAGATCTTCACACCTAGTCCTAGGTTTATACTGAAGCAATATTTGACTTATTAAAGCCAAAATATGTTTTGCTATACAACTTTAAAAACACTGGTATTTTATCGCGTCTCCAACATCTTCACATTAAATACAAATGAAATAGAGGTGATAAGGTTAGCTAATAATATATGCACTGACATTTTCCTGAAGTAGGGTGACAAGCACCTTTATTTGAAAACCCACCTTTGATTCACTTTAAAGGAAAATATGTAATATCTATAAATAAAAATATATATTCGCACACAATATAATAAACCTCTAATTTATTAAGATCGTAACTAATAATATATGATCAATACATTAACTTAATTAAAATATTCAATTAAAATCAGAAGTTAAGGAATGTATAAGAATGTTTCACTTTTATTTTTTTGTTTCTTTGTATTTAATATATCAAAATTTTACCCAAGATTTAAATAAACATGCCCTTTTATTTTTCAAACAATAAGAAATATTGTCAGACAAATTTAAAAAAATAGTTAAACAGAAACATCTAGAGTCCCTGAGAAATTCGTGGCAAGAGCGGGTGGTAGAAAGAAACCTACAAACTCTGTGACAAGCTACAAACCTTGTGACAAGCTACAAACCATGTTGACAAGCTACAAACCTTGTGACAAGCTACAAACCCTGTGACAAGCTACAAACTCTGTGACTTGTACAAGCTACAAACTCTGTGACTTGTACAAGCTACAAACTATGTGACTTGTACAAGCTACAAACCATGTGACAAGCTACAAACCCCGTGACAAGCTACAAACTCTGTGACAAGCTACAAACCCTTGACTTGTACAAGCTACAAACCCTGTGACAAGCTACAAACTCTGTGACTTGTACAAGCTACAAACCCTGTGACTGGGACAAGCTACAAACCACGTGACAAGCTACAAACCATGTGACAAGCTACAAACCATGTTGACAAGCTACAAACCTTGTGACAAGCTACAAACCCTGTGACAAGCTACAAACTCTGTGACTTGTACAAGCTACAAACTCTGTGACTGTGACAAGCTACAAACCATGTGATTGTACAAGCTACAAACCCTGTGACAAGCTACAAATCCTGTGACTTGTACAAGCTACAAACTCTGTGACTTGTACAAGCTACAAATCCTGTGACAAGCTACAAACCCTGTGACAAGCTACAAACTCTGTGACTGTGACAAGCTACAAACCCTGTGACTATGACAAGCTACAAACCATGTGACCTGTACAAGCTACAAACCCTGTGACAAGCTACAAACTCTGTGACTTGTACAAGCTACAAACCCTGTGACAAGCTACAAACTCTGTGACTTGTACAAGCTACAAACCTTGTGACAAGCTACAAACCCTGTGACAAGCTACAAATCCTGTGACTTGTACAAGCTACAAACTCTGTGACTTGTACAAGCTACAAACTCTGTGACTTGTACAAGCTACAAACCATGTGACAAGCTACAAACCTTGTGACAAGCTACAAACCATGTGACAAGCTACAAACCATGTGACAAGCTACAAACCCTGTGACAAGCTACAAACTCTGTGACTTGTACAAGCTACAAACCCTGTGACTATGACAAGCTACAAACCCTGTGACAAGCTACAAACCCTTTGACAGGCTACAAACTATGTGACTTGTACAAGGAGAGAGTTGACTTGTGTAATTCTTCACCCGACCACTAAGACTAATATCAAGTCTCCAGGTAGAAGAGTTAAATGAAGGCTGAACACATTTTTCTAGCGTTTCTATTTATTTCCCAAGGTGAGACCCCACAAGTTGAACTCTTTTACTTATTCTTTGTTTCTCTCTGTTATTTATTTCCCTGTTATCCTCTAGTGACTGTTAGCTCTTTACGTTTCCTCTTGAAGGTCTCGACTGTATATCATCGCCCTGTTCCTTGGTCTTGATACACGAGGTCTCGCAAGTGACGGTCTCTAAAGTTACTCCTGGCTGGTTGCTAGGTTTGTCCTTTAATTATTTGGGGATAGGCTACCAGTAAGCATCATCATCGATCTAAAAATATCATATTTAAATAAATATATATTTTATAAAATGTCTGATATTAAATATTTTTGTATTCTTGAATCTCGAATGTCCGGAAGTGTTTGAGGTACTTCAAGGACCAGTTCCTGTTAAAGGACCTCTCGTGGCTGTTCTACAGATATACAATGGAGCCATGAACAAAACATCGTCACATGAAGTTCTTCAATGGCTTCACAGCTTGTTTCCGTTCCACACAGAATGAATTCATTCACAGTCTTGAATAAACAGCGGTGGTATTACCGATCAAAGTCATTTTATGAGCTGGTCACAGTCACAGTTGTACACACCACGTCACACGGAGGTCACTCATGTCTGGTGGTTTTTATTGTCCAGTTGACATTTTTTAGTCGCAGGTACAAATAATATAACTTGAGTCTTTTGTCCCAATACAATACAATTTCAAATTTAAAAGTGAATCTGTTTCTAATAATAATCCACGCGAAAATATTTATTAGTATAATTATTGCTCTCACCAGTATTCGAGCGGACTAAATTGACGGTCTCGTCTGGTACTAATGACGGCGAGGTCGGGTTTCGAATCCCAGCCACATTTACTGAGATATAATATATTATTATTATTAGCACTGTTTACATCTCTATCTTCAATCAAACGCGCATTCATTTTCTCTCAACCTTATCTTCATCCTTGGTAACCTGGTGGTCTAGGGGGTAAGGTGTCAGACTTCTGTGATGGGGGTCCGGGGTTCAATCCTCGGTCCCTGCACAGATTTATCTGATTGTCAAACCCTTCCTTCATCTCTGACAAGACGTGTATTAATCACAACTCTTGAATGTGAGGAATGTCAGGCCTCCACCGTGGTTCGGATCCCACGTTAAACTGTAGGTCCTCCATTTCATCTCACAATCACCTTACCATTGCACAGTAGCGTAAGTGCGTATAACTCGATCGGGTAGTAAGACGCGGTGATAATAATAATAATAATATCTTCATCCTTGCTACGTCAACATTGTGTATGGCTAGCCCAGACGGGTAGTAAGACGCGTTATCCTAACTGAAGTTTTATAATTCAATGTAGAAAGATCCCAGTAATATTCTGTTGAAAATGTTTTATAAAATAAAGTAAACCAGGAACTGGAAATAGTTCCCAGGAGGGAAAGGCAAGATAAATAAACTCGAATGTCTTCCATTCTCCATGTAGAATGTATTCAACTTGGAGCAAATTCAATTATTATTATTATTTCTTTTTTTATACTGATAAAATAAAACTGCTATGCAATCAAATACATTTATTTTATTCTATGTTTTTTAAGTAGATAAGGCTCCCGTGTTTACATTTACCTTATTTTTTATCTATTCCTTGGGCGATGTGCTCTCTGCTCGCATCCAAGAGAGAGTAAAAAGGAAAGATTGACGTTATCTAAGACGTTTTCTTGAGCCGACGTTTGCCGCAAAACTTCAATTTAATTTCAAGATTACGGCGTGTGAAGCCAGAACGTGAAGACTTCTATCAAATCGAGGCGAGGCTCGCTTCTGGGCCGCTGTAAGAAGAAAGAGGAGAGAGGAGGAGAGAAAATAAAAACCTCCTCTTCAGATACCAAGTGCAGGAGGACATATAGATAAAAAACATATTTACTTTTTGAATAGCTCTTCTGTTTGTGTGCTCATTTTTACTGGAAGAAAAACGACGACATTAACTTACTTCTAAACACAAAATGTTCTGTTGAAATAAACGTAGCTTTTATTTTTTATCTGACAAAGCTTGAAATTAGTGATTGAATGGCAACTAAACAATGAAATAGTTTTATATTTACAGTTAAAAATTACCTCTTGGTCCTATCTACAGTTCTTAATCCTCACCCCGTTACTGGGGCCAAATGCGGACATGCAATAAAAATATCAGTTTGGTTTTTCCATACTCTTCCCATGCGAGTCTATTTTAAACTAACCCCCATAGTATTGTTTTTAAAGATCATTTATAGTCCAATTGTGATATTAAGGACCTCATTTGACTGGATTTACTCTTACGTGTTCATACGTCAAGTCATGTGAACTGCAGCTATAGTGAAAGGTTATCAGTTTTGACTATCAATGATATGTTCACAAAAGATCTTTCCTACGAACATTGGACTATAGTGAAAGTTGTTAATAGCCCCCAGGTAGATGTCCGGGTTCCACGTCCCTGGGACTCAGGGCACTATGGGCAAGGATTGGGGGAGGCGTCACTTCAAGGAGAGAGCGTCTAAGCAACCAGCAGCGCCGCGACGCTCCTCTCTTGATGCAACAGTCGTATCCACCGCACTCGTAACTTCCGGCTGTAACTTAATAAGATGTAACGGTACTTTAACTCATCCGAACAAAGTTAATATCAGTAGGTCCAAGACACCAACAACCCAGACCAAAGCAATAACATCCAAACAATCTAGATAGTGGACTAGAGTAGTATACTGTAACACTCCTAAAGGTGGTGAGAAGGTGGGGGAGTGTTCAATTATATCCACCTGTCTTTGAGGTGGTGAGAAGGTGGCGTGTTCAATTATATCCACCCTGTCCTTGAGGTGGTGAGAAAGTGGAGTGTTCAATTATATCCACCCTGTCCTTGAGGTGGTGAAAAGGTGGAGTGTTCCATTATACCCACCCTGTCCTTGAGGTGGTGAGAAAGTGGAGTGTTCAATTATATCCACCCGGTCGTTGAGGTGGTGAGAAAGTGGAGTGTTCAATTATATCCACCCTGTCCTTGAGGTGGTGAAAAGGTGGAGTTTTCCATTATATCCACCCTGTCCTTGAGGTGGTGAGAAAGTGGAGTGTTCAATTATATCCACCCTGTCCTTGAGCTGGTGAGAAGGTAGAGAAGTGTTCCATTATATCCACCCTGTCCTTGAGATGGTGAGAAGGTGGAGTGTTCCATTATATCCACCCTGTCCTTGAGGTGGTGAAAAGGTGGAGTGTTCCATTATATCCACCCTGTCCTCTGTTTTATCCAATCGTGTTTTGTTCTTCGATAATGATTTGTCATGTACGTACACCAAGAGGGGTAGGAATTTAGATGAAGTTAACCCGCATTTGTAAGGAGATAGAAGGAACCACCCAGTGTACACCAGACAAGGATTCGAACCCCTATCCCCCCATCAACTACAGTCCAGTTTGTCTGCCACTGTGTCCCACATAATCATGACTCATTGTTCGGGGAGCTAATATATTGGCTGATTGTAACGTAATCTTCCATCGACTGTACAATTGTAATATTTACAACCCGTAGTTTCCTTACAGTGAACACAGGTGGGAGCGTGACCTAACACAAGTGGGAGCGTGACCTAACACAAGTGGGAGCCAGGGTTTCTCCCTGTAGTCAGTGTCTTTACAGTGAACACAGGTGGGAGCAATGGTTTCTCCCTGCAGTCTGTTTCCTCTATCTTCCTTTCCTTTGTTTCTTTATCCCCTTGTTGCTTCACCGTATTTATATCTTCTCTCCACCCTAGTTCCTATTCCAACCCACAATGCATCTGTGGATCCTAGTAATGGAATATATTGGTGCTCAGGAAGAACCAAAATAAGGGTATTTAGTTCGACTCCCGTGTTTAGGAGATAATAATTTCTCATGTTAATAAAGTATTGTACTCGTAAACATGTTATACTTTGGGATTATGATTCAACTTGACCTTGAGCTCAAAATATTAGTCTCGCAATTAAGTATGTCTGTCCTTCTACATGTCTGTGTACCTGTCTGTCTACATGTCTGTGTACCTGTCTGTCTCTACATGTCTGTGTACCTGTCTGTCTCTACATGTCTGTGTACCTGTCTGTCTCTACATGTCTGTGTACCTGTCTGTCTCTACATGTCTGTGTACCTGTCTGTCTCTACATGTCTGTGTACCTGTCTGTCTCTACATGTCTGTGTACCTGTCTGTCTCTACATGTCTGTGTACCTGTCTGTCTCTACATGTCTGTGTATCTGTCTGTCTCTACATGTCTGTGTACCTGTCTGTCTACATGTCTGTTTGTCCATAGGGCTAGAGCCAAGATGGTTTTATGGGTTTCTTAATTCAAACTCAATACTTAAATGTTATAGTCAAACCTAGAATAAAAACTGTGTTTATAGTTATTTATTTAGAACTAAGTTTAGGTTGTTGAAAATGGAACTAACGATTTATCTCAAAATTAACACACGGGGAATATTTTATGTGATAAATAACATTTTATTTCAGAGAAAATTTATTTGTTTACCTTTTCTTACCAACAGTTCGAGGTAAAAGCATATTTACACTATTGGTGGGGGAAGATCAGGGTACCATTTAGTAATAAGCCATATCCGTGCACCCGACCGGTATTTGAACCCCAGCCTCCAGCAAACCAGACAAGAACGAGACTGACGCCTCACAATGTTCTGTCTTTCTCCCTCCTCACGCAATGTTCTGTCTTTCTCTAACCTCACACAATGTTCCGTCTTTCTCTAACCTAATAAAATGTTGTCTTTCTCTAACCACACACAATGGTCTGTCTTTCTCTAACTTCACACAATGGTCTGTATTTCTCTAACCTCACACAATGATGAGAAGTCTCACAAACCTGCACCTCTCAGAGTTGATTGATACTAGCTGGTTAGTGTTCCTGAGGGAAATGTTAATATCTGGTTAGTGTTGAGATTTGAAACCAAACCTCCCTATCACTAGCAATCCAAACTTGACGAAAGTGACGCCATTTTCCGCGTGTCCAGAGGTTTGAGTGAAAGTGATTTAGAGATTGGGATAAATCTCTGTTTGTAATAAATATATACTGTTATATGTTTTTTAAAGGCACCACCTACTTGAAAGTACATATCCTCATATTACTTTATTTATAATAAGGATTTCATTTCTGAACGATCAAAACCAATAAAATACTCTTTTTTTTAATATTAGGATTTTCTAATGTTATTCTGTTTAAAATAATTACTTGATTTGTTCCGGAAAGTCTAGATGTTTCTTAACTATTTGTTAGAGAATGTATAGATGTTTCTTACCTATTTGTTAGAGAAGGTATAGATGTTTCTTACCTATTTGTTAGAGAAGGTATAGATGTTTCTTACCTATTTGTTAGAGAAGGTGTAGATGTTTCTTACCTATTTGTTTGGGAAAGTCTAGTTGTTTCTTACCACCAACCAAAATTTAAGAAGTTCAGAAACTCATGTTGAATGTCTTTTAAAACTAGATATAAATATACTTTTTTCGTAAAATGTTTTAAAATAGAATGTAAGGTTTGAAATCCTAGAAACCTGTTGATATATTTCACTCAATGTGATGTGATCTGTATTTTAAAAATAACAAACCCCTTGTTAACTGAAGCCTAGACATCTGCACCGGTTCTAAGCAGGCAGTTAGACGGAACCCTTAGGCTCAATCTCTGTCACTTTCTCGTTTTGACATCTCCATGATAACCGGTGCGAGAGATATTTTAGGGGAAGTCTGAGTAGAAAGTAAGTAAGACCCACCCGACCACGGATATCTATCAAGTGTCGCATCACCACCTCGTGACAGCGGAGAAAACTCTTTCCCTTGAGTTTGATCTTCACCGCGTGTCGATAGAGAACCTCTTGTTATTCATTTTAACACCAAACTCGAACTTTGACGAAAGGTTTGATAGCAGCAGAGTACTTTGTGTCACGTGAGTCACCTTATGTCACGTGAGTCACCTTATGTCACGTGAGTCATTTGGAACGAAGTCAAGATGACGCGGAATGAATATTTGCGACTCGGTTTCATTTCTCCCGAGAGCGTTAGTACCAGAACAATTAGCAAATGAGCTACAGTAACAGTTCTCTTCTCACAGTCACGTGTCAACTTCAGCGCTCGGTGGTTGAATGTGTTACTAGGGTGGGTCTGCTATAGACCACATATGTTAATACCTCAATATCATAATACACCCCCCGGTAATATATGATCTGGTATTTACCTATTTCCAGTGTATCGTATTATTTTGGTGTGTGTTTATTGTTACAAGGAACCGTTGCTATGGTAACGGAGAGCGTCAAGTGAACACCGCTCAGGGACCTGTTAATGATGGAGTACATTATACCAAGACCTTACCACACTTTTGTAGAACTTGTCGCAAGAACAATAAATACTGAACCAATGCTGTCCTTCACTTGGGTGAATATATAGATTGCTAGGTGAGGGATATTCCTTGATAGTTCTCTGTATCTTCTCTAACATACATTCTTCTTGGGGAATATATAGATTGCTAGGTGAGGGATGTTCCTTGATAGTTCCCTGTATCTCTCTAACATACCAATAACTGTTGCGGTGATGACCAATCACGTTCGTCGTCTCATATTCCTGACTGTTGATAGGGTGATAGATACTAGTTCCTCTGGGACAGTGAGCTTGTATGTGTTGAACGGGAACAATAAACAATCTTCATTTCACTGCAGTGGAAATGCAGTGCTATATATTATCCATCTTCTGCCGTTGTATTCCCTCAGTGATCGTACCTTGTATCAGTCCTCGTGTTACCCAGCATGCAACTCACCTCCTTCAGACACTTCTTGTACAGATACGAAGGTAGATATTATTGTTAGCAGTTGTTCCTATGATCCATCATAGCTTGTCTCCGTAGCTTAGTCGCTATAATATCTGCTCTAGATACTAGACCTGGAATACCTTCCTTCGAACCCAGATGACAACTATCAGATCAGTTATTCCTTTTACCCAATTAATGTACTATAATGGTTCCTGTAGGGTATTTATTGGTGTAAGATACTTGATAAAGTTAAGCTAGTTTGTAAGTCCACCGCTAATATAGCCATGTGTTTTAACTTAAATAGGGGCCTATTATAAATAACGTATGAAAACAAAATTTGTTCTCATTGTTTTTATCAGTGAATCTTACAAGCTCTCCGTGCTTTACGCATTTTAATTACGCTAATGTGGAAGGGGTGGGTAAGGTAAAGTAAGTCTTAAGCGTATCCGCATTTGCATGGAAGTATAGTGGGAAAACCATCTAGAGTAAAAACATTCTTAGTCCACTCGGCTGAGATTCGTCCACTTGGAAACCCACGTGAAATGTCCTTGACGTTCAGTCTGTGTGCGGGTGGAGTACCTTGTGCCTTAGCAGCAAACAGACGGGGCCTGAATGTTGCCTCGCTTGTAGAGGTCCCTTGCTATAGCCCCTGCTACTCCTCCTTGTAGAAGTGTGAAAAGCGCCGGATATAAATATCGTCTCGTTGGTTGCATATGCTGCAGGGGTTGCAGGAAGTTCAAGGAACGGAATATTCTACGGCCCATTTTCACCTCATTATGTAAATATAGGGGGTTGGGAATGGTGCTCCGGGGTACACAGCCTCTGTATATTTCTCTGAGGAACGGATGGAAGAGGGTGTGGATAAGTATCGTGTGGATAACAGAGCAGCAGCTATCCTCACTTCCGACGATACTCGCAGTGTGTTAGAGTATGCTTCAAACCACTGCGCTATAAATATTAGAATTGATAGACAAAGAGAATGAACTCTTTTAAAAGCTTTATAGTGACACTATAACATAAACTATTGAATAATGGTCTAATTTAGGATGTTTATTGAATTTTTACTGGGGAAATAATTTCTAAAAACACAAACCTATATATTAGTTTGCCATTTCTCTTCTTTAGTCGCGTGTATTTATCTTTTGTTTAGCCAGAAAAGTAAAATTTAATGAGATAAATAAAATAATATATGTGTTTTTTTTAAATCTTAGTGAAAGAATAAAATGCTATAAAAATACATTTTTATAGAATTTATCTTGGCCGAAAACCATAATAATAATAATAATTTATTATTCGTTGTATTGTCTTCATATAATATCAGTGGTCGCATGGTCTAACGAGTCAGTCTCGTGTTAGTCTGGATTGTCTATGATGGGTAGACCGGGGTTCGAAAACCAGTTGGGTGTACTGAAGGTATTTAAATTCCTCTCGCTCCAAGCAAATGCTGGTATATTTCGTCCAAAATTATACATTCATGCTACCTACTCAACCAACGTAATTAATGTATGCGTTTAGCGTTAACGGGTAATAAGACGTGGTATAGATAAATAATCTTTATTACCTTGTTCAAGCTCCGAACAAGAATTATAAATCTAGGACTTCAATCTTCGTGCAGTGCGGATTTTAGGGCACCATCGCTCTATCATAGATAATAGTATGAAGTGGTGATTGCTCCGTCCCATTTGACTAATCTTATATGGGGTCTGCTAAATAAACCTCAATTTATTTATAAATTCGTAGTCTTTTTGCAAGTCCAGAGACTAGATTAGGACATACATTTTGACCTAAGACAAGTCAACCAAATATTTTATTCACAAAATATTTAACAGCTCTTTTTAATATGACTTGTTTCAATTTATAGTAAAACTAACTTAAATACGTTATTGAAAGCTACAATTAATTTCCAGGCTTACTTTATCCATCCCCAGTGTGGACCTAGACACGTCTCTAGAGAATATTGACGGTATGTTTGATTGTGTTCATACATAGAAGGTTCTAGATGTATTCAATCCCCAGTGTGGACCTAGACACGTCTCTAGAGAATATTGACGGTATGTTTGATTGTGTTCATACATAGAAGGTTCTAGATGTTCTGGTGGCTTAAAGTGGTATTAATCTATCAAAGCAGTGGTCGCGAGGTTTAAGGCGTCACTTTATCATTAGAATGCATTTCAGGTGATTGGAGTTCAAATTTTAGTCGGGTGTAATGAGGTTCCTTTTCCCTAAATGGTTTCCTACTCTTCCTTCACACAAATTCCTCTACATTTATTCCAAATACTACCTTTCTCATCCCTACCCCGTTATGTAAATAGTCTAAACGGGCAGTAATAAAACTATCTATATTAATAAAATGAAGAGATTTTTTTTCTGTTTGTTTGAAGCATATAAAGGTGTTGCCCGGTGTATCCACGCAAACCATTGTGACGTTACCCCGGACATTGGCGGGTACTTCTGCTAGTGTTTTAATGACGACGTCTCAGACACTGAAGCTATTGTTTACTTCGAAGGAATGTGTTTATCAATTATTCTGCAGTTCTTGGAGAGAGAAACTTATGTAGGATGAAGCTTGTTAAACACAAACATTTTTACAACCAACATTGATCACTTTTTATAGCACCGTGTCTTACTACCCGTCCACTTATATATTAATTGCGATAGGGGTTTTATGGATGAGTAAGGTTATATTGATAGGAAGAGTGACAGTTGCAGATCAAATGACTTGACGTATGAATATGTTACAGTAGACCTGCTGTCACCTATGGTTCTACCTATGAACATTTGACTATTCTTGCCACCAGGTAAATTCTATCCTAAATAGTTGTAAAGTTTGTATTGGCTGATAGAAACCTGAGTAAGTCTCTGGAACCGAAACAATCTCAAATTATTACTAGTCTGGTATAACAAACCATTTGTTTATGTGTAACATGATAACTTTTTGTTTAAATTGTTGCCACTCTGATTACGATATGATAACGAACAAATTGTTAGTTCAAATATCCCTCCGCAGGTTTTTCCCCAAGGTTCCGTTTCACTGTATTTAAATATGGCCTACTACTATTTTTTTATCGTTAGTTACTCAGGACCTACCCTCCCACTTTTCCAGAACTCCTGTGTTGGTTGTTATCTGACATCTCACAAATCACGGCTCATTCCCTGGAGGTGGATATTTTCCTGGAAATTAAATTGGAAGAGGTATTTGTGTTGTCTTGACAGTTATATTCAGTAGACCTGCAATTACTCGCTGTTCACTTAGTGGTTATTTTGTTACACATCAACCTAAGTACAAATATGTTGTTCTATATTGGTTTTAAATAAATAGTTTCCATGTTTATTGATTTTTATTACTGCACTTCAATCTTTACAAAGACTAAGACTCTACTAATTTAAATGTGTGTCTATTTATAGGTTTTGTGTTTGTTGTCCAGCTCTGGAATTAAGGATGTTGAAACTATTATAGTTATGTGTTACTGAACCAGAACCAATTCGTGAATATATTAATGTGTGTATGGTTTGTGTTTGAGGGACACCCCTGCAGATAGCCGCGAGCGACTCCCCCTCTCCCCAGTCCCCTCTTACTTCACTCCTCGACATGAATGTGGTTTGGAAGACCACCCCTGACTTCCTGCACCCTCTCCCCCCCCTGAACCCACGTGCCATCAGACTCGTTTTGCCACTTCAGGTATTCACGTGATTGTTATCGGACCGGAACATCCAATTATCAAACTCGTCATTGAGGAGTTCGTGGTAATTGTCCCCTCCCTTACCCGTCCCTCTAGCCAAACGATTGGAGGGTTCTCTAGGGAGCACATCTCCAGGATTCCTGGTTAATTAATATCCCCCATCACAGCCACGTCACTGCTGCGGCCACATCGATCACTGCTAAAAGGACGATCATACACAGACTATTTAATAGAGTCAAATTGTGTTTTAAAACTATTTTGGATATTTGACGTCACTCAAAGGAAGGAGTTGACCTATCACAGATTACAATAATAAATATTAACAGATACTGTGGATGGAGCGTTGGCGTGCCACGAATATATTTGTTTGGGTAAAATGCAGGCCTCTGAGATATAGTCCTTGGCCCACACGTGATCTAATTAATAGTACAAGAGAGTATTGTAATCGTTAACATTCTTGACTTCGAGATTATGATTTATCTTAATGCCTTATGTGTCACAGAAGTAAAACTATAAGTTACCATTCCATCCATTGCTCTGTCTGTCTGTCTGTCTATACCTGGAACTACAGCCAAAATGTTTGGATGCATATCAGTCCAACTTTATTTTTAAATGGTATAAGGTTATACCTAAAATAGAGATATTATTTTAGCTTTAAAATTAAGGGTAATTTGTTAATAAATGATATATTTCTAGTTAGAAAATTATTGAAAACCGCTTTTTAACTATTTTGTTCAAAAAAAATTTGTCTGGGCATTGTTTTACATTATATTATATCTCACTGTATATTTGTTTTAAAGGTAAAACTCATCTATTATTAGGTTTTGTATTTTTCAACAGGTCCATTCCTTTTGTCAGTGAACTTAGACCCCCAATGCACCCTGTCCTCTGCCCCCTCCTTCAGCTCCCAGGATTGTCTTCTTTCCTTCAAGTCATCTATTATTTGACCCTCCTTCTTCCTAAGCTCCTCTTTCCCTCAACCTTTCCTTCCATGACGTCGTGGAGGAGACAGTTCCTCCTAAGGATGTGCGCGATCCAGTTTGTTTTGCGCCAAAGAATCACATCCAAAATGAATATTTGTTCCAAACTATATTACAGGATCTTGTTTAGCTAATATCCAGAGCTATATCAATAATTATTGGTTACAAAACAGGCTGTTATTTTTTAAACTGGTTTCATTTAAATACTATAGTTTGTCTTAAAATCAATTTTAAATAAAGTTTGATAATTACTTCAAAAATCTGTCAAAATTTTTATTTTGATTGTCAACGATTTACTGTCAATTCTTTGGGGTTTTCTCCTCTCGTTTGAAAATTCTGAAATAATTAAAGAATATTTGATTTTAGAAATAATTGATCAAGTAATTTTATGTTACGTAGTTTTCGTGCAGTTGCATGGGTCGGTTATTGTATCTTTTGTGGAAATGTGGTCCAGTACCAGTGCTTTGTTGGTGTTCTTCTCTTGTGGAGAACTCAACTATGGTACTATATATACTAGTGCTTTGTTGGTGTTCTTCTCTTGTGGAGAACTCAACTATGGTACTATATGTACCAGTGATTTGTTGGTGTTCTTCTCTTGTGGAGAACTAGACTATGGTACTATATATACTAGTGCTTTGTTGGTGTTCTTCTCTTGTGGAGAACTAGACTATGGTACTATATATACTAGTGCTTTGTTGGTGTTCTTCTCTTGTGGAGAACTAGACTATGGTACTATATGTACTAGTGCTTTGTTGGTGTTCTTCTCTTGTGGAGAACTAGACTATGGTACTATATATATCTAGTGCTTTGTTGGTGTTCTTCTCTTGTGGAGAACTCAACTATGGTACTATATGTACCAGTGATTTGTTGGTGTTCTTCTCTTGTCCTAGTTGAAGTTTAACTTTTATCTAACAGTTTATTTTCACACACAGTCAGTTGTAGGTTTGGTTTACTGGTCTGCTCTGACATTGGCTCACAGTAACGAGCGAGGTTGTGCTTTTGTCACAAAACTCTAACTACAGCTATCATGTTCCTTCTGGGAGAGTAATTAGTGAATATGTGGTAAACATTGGATCCAGCACTAATCAAGATAATGACGTCATTATTTAGACACTAACACTGGATACAGTGTAACACAGGTAGCTAGAGTAATGCAGTGTTTGTCAAACCATCACCTTCCATGGGCCAGCAAATATACTCCTTCCCCCACTTCGTAAGAAAAATAGGAAAATAAACAAATGGCTGGTAAATAAACAGTTGTTTCAAATAATGGTGGCTAAACAAAGCCGTGATGTATTAAAATAATTTTCATATATTCATACGCCAATTCAATTTATCTGCTGCTGTCACCTTCAATAGATATTACCAATACTTTTAAAATAACAATAATAATATAGTATAAAATAGTAAAATAGTTTCAATGTTGAAGCTCCTTCCTCCCAGAATAATACTACATCTAATTACCTACAATAATGATACTACATCTAATTACCTAAATAATAATAGTACATCTAATTACCTACAATAATAATACTACATCTAATTACCTACAATAATAATACTACATCTAATTACCCCCAACAATTAGCAACAGCCAATATTTGCGATCAATCTTCTCCCCAGGTAGATTTAATTATCCCCTGAAATACATTTATTGATGACACTTTATTAAAACCAGCCACATATTTAATAACTTTCTCCCATTTGACGGTCCAAACCAATGTTTCAATATTGTAACGAACATACCAAGCTGTATTTATTATCTAGAGTTCACCAGCGTAGTAAACAGCTGTACACCAGGTTGCCTAGAGCTAAGGAGAGGATAATTAGACTCTGGTAGTGAAATACCACGTTAACAAAAACAACATCGCTCCAAAACAGCAAGGTTGCCAACTTTCCTCTGTTTCAGCCACCTCCTAGAAATGAGGACAACAAACTCCGTATTACGATCGCACTGTATTATTCCCAGTGGTCTTTATTGTGTGTTTTCCCCGCCCTTGTTCGCAGGCATTCAGACACGCAGACACGCAGACATCAGACGGAATTCCTCTCGGACAGATAAAGACATTCCGCAAATACCTTCTTGCTCCCGACCAAGGTGTGATGGGCCCCGGATAGTTGGAGGTACACCTCCATAGGAAGGCCCTATCTGACATATTAAAAAGTTACTCTATCTTGTTTCACGTGTTCATACGCCAAAAATGTGACCTGCAGGTGCCAGTTTAGACAGTAGAATTGCTCTTTATCTACCACGAGCAGAGGGCTGACTTTTAAAAATTAGCAGACCCTGTGTACGGACATTTGTACCTCCAAGTGGGAATTTTAAATTTTTGATCAAATTATTTTAATTAGTTTAAAACCTAGTCGGAAAGAAACCGCACGGATTTAATGCGCTAACTTGAAAGTTACCTTCCACGAACAATTATTGAATTGAAAACATTTCTCCCAGGCAGCAGCGCCACGAACTTCAACCACTTCATAAATAGAATAACATTTACATTTCAAAACCGCTTAGGTGGTCACATGGTCTAACGCGCTACTTTCGTGTTAGACTAGACTGCCGACGATGGGGAGATAGAGGTTCGAATCTCAGTCGGGTGTACTGAGGGTGGTTTTTACTATTTGGATTTCCATTCTCCCTTCACGCAAATGTGGGTACTCTTTCCATAAAGATAATCTTCCTAAAACTACTAGCATATTTAGTATATATACGTATAGCCCGAATGGGTAGTAAGACACGGTGATAAAATAAAATGTATTGTACATTTAAACACACATATGTTTATGTAAATAAAGATTGTGTGTGTGAATCCATATTAACGGCAGGAACAACTAGTGTAGAAATAGTTAGTGAATATTTGGAACAACTAGTGTATAAGTAGTTAGTGTATATTTGGAACAACTAGTGTATAAGTAGTTAGTGTATATTTGGAACAACTAGTGTAGAAGTAGTTAGTGTATATTTGGAACAACTAGTGTATAAGTAGTTAGTGTATATTTGGAACAACTAGTGTAGAAGTAATTAGTGTATATTTGGAATAACGAGTGTAGAAGTAGTTAGTGTATATTTGGAACAATTCCATCCTCCAGATCACGAGTCTTATCTCCATTTAGAGAACAAGTACGCCATTACATTAAATTCCAATCTATTATTAGTATACCTCCATGTTATATTATAAAAATGGTGGGAACTATATTCTACAATTCGACGTTCACATGTTTATAGATTGCATGAATAGACATTTGTTTGTATATTAAGGGTTGAAAATATTAAATAAATTAAAGTTTGTTTTACAGGGAAACTACACAGCTCCAATTAAATTCTAGTGTAGCCCCTTTTTACTAATGCTCAAAGTTTTTATTAAATTGAACTCAAAATTCCAGGAAATTTATTTTCGTATCCTACTCGTATTGTAGCATGAGTCTTGTCCGATATTTGGTACTTAATAAAAAAATGAGAACCTTTAAACAAATACATAAAAACTACTAACAACGCCCTACATCATCTAAAATATTTTATTCAACGAATAACTGAATATATTTTCCCAAATAGCGATAGCACAACACGAAAAGGCCAAACGGACATTTTCTGAACTATTTTTATACGGCTTAAGATAAGATTCCCCTCCCACCTCGGAATTGTTTGTCCCAGGCTCTACGGTCAAATGGGGAAAGTTGAAGCTTTCGAAGAGTCAAGTAAATGTTTTTCTTGGTTCTGATTCACACCTCGGGTCATGGCCCCAGCACGTGGGCCCCAAAACTGGGTCGTACCTCTCGAACAAGACAGTCACTTGGTACAAAGCCTTAAAATTGCACAATAATATTCTAGGATCGTAACTTATTTTACGAGCTGCAGGAAATACATTAATAAATATGATAAGATTATACCGAGGGAGGAAGGGGGTAGTAGGTTAAAATTTCCTTCCCCTCCACAGTATTATTTATAATATAATGTATATTTGTATTCCTCCGACTCACATATGTTTATTTGACCTGTTGTTGCTATCACAAATTTAGACGAAAAAGTGAAAATGTTTTTAAATACTTGAAAAGTTTACAACCATATTATGCTAACCAGTAAAATGAATTACGTTCTTTAATCATATTAGTTTGCTTATGTTAACATTTATCCAACTATTAATATAAAAACACATATTTCTCTTACTATGATATTATTTAATTCTCACAATTAAAACAAAATTACAATCCATATATTGTTCATCTAAATAAAAATTGAACTAATCTAAATTGACCTTGACGAGCCAAGGAACCAACCTTGGACTCCAGGAGTTAACTAACGGGACATGTGGCCAAGGAACCAACCTTGTACTCCAGGAGTTAACTATCAGGAGATGTGGCCAAGGAACCAACCTTGTACTCCAGGAGTTAACTATCAGGACATGTGGCCAAGAAACCAACCTTGGACTCCAGGAGTTAACTATGGGACATGTGGCCAAGGAACCAACCTTGTACTCCAGGAGTTAACTATCGGGACATGTGACCAATAGTTATGGGAGATGTTTGTGTCTTGTAGCAGAGCATACAGGAGCGTTACTTGACCAATGCTGGATCTTGTTTCTACCCCTGGATGCAACCCTCAATGGCAGCAGGCGACTGGTCACAGGTGAACTTCCTTGATGGTTGCAAACACAACTTGTGTTTATTGTATGATGAAGACACAATACGGGGTTATATAACCTGCTGGGGCAATTGCGGCTGTAGCCCGGGCTGCGTTTGATGTGCGACATTCAATAAAAACAAATGTAATAAATATAATAATCTGGCTAGTAATTCTGTATCAGTTTTAACGATATAACTGTAGAATAGTTGAGATGTAGAATTGTTGAGCTGTAGAATAGTTGGTGTTGAGGTGTTCTGTACCGGGTCATACTACCCATCCAGACTGTACTAATTTTAAATACCCTAATTGGTTGGGGTTTTGAAGCTATAATTAATATTAGATGTTTCAACATTTATGTTGAGGGTGGAAAAACTCGTTACACTGGGCTGGGACTCAAACCCAGATATCCCCATGATATCTTGGTACATTCGACCGCTCAGCTGGGTTGATAGCAATATAATAGTGCAACGTTTACTCGAGGTCTCCTGTGGGCTGTAATCAAAGTACCCCGCACCCCCACCACCCCTCCTCACTCACACACCAGTCCATGGTACGAGGTAAATTAACCCTTCACTAATGAACTGTACCAGGGAAAACATCATAGACTGAAGAAGTTTGCTTTGTGACGAAATATTGCTCCTACAAAGGACTGGCACCGAGGAAGTTTAGAGCATGATGAAGGATCCTAAAGACTACTATAGTTTTAGTAAAACTACCCTCCACCTTCCACTGACCTTTACTGAGGGGGGATTAGTTGAAATCAGGGGTGGCTCGTGGGTTGTTACCAGGGCTATACTTGACAGGACTGTACTAGTAAACTGTTCCCTCCAAGGGTTGTTACCAGTGCTAGCTATACTTGACAGTACTGTACTAGTAAACTGTCCCTCCAAGGGTTGTTATCAGGGCCAGCTACACCTGACAGGACTGTACTAGTAAACTGTCCCTCCCAGTCAGTATCATGCTTGCTGTTTAAAATGAATATTACGTTCGTTCATTACAATATTTTGAGTGTGGTTGGTCCAATACGCAGTGAAGGGAAGACCACAATTTAGTGAGTTTATTAGTACAGTCTCTTAAAGTCTTTCTTCCCCTGGAAACAGCCAACAAGTCGTGATTGGTAAAGTAAAAACGCGAAGGAGAGGATTATGGTATCTATTTATTTTGTGCACCGCATCTTAATCCGTATATTTATACAAATGTGGTAGGGATGAAGGTGTGATTTATGGGAAGTGTACCCACATTTTCGTGGAAGCATGATGGGAAACCATTTAGTAAACATCACCCTCAGTACATCTGACCAGATATTAACCCCGATCTCCCCACCATTGGTAGTCCAGCCCAATATCAGAGTGACGCCTTAGACTACGTGACCGTTGATGGGAGAGGGGTGTGGGAATTTAAGGATATTTTGGGGAGCAGTCATCAAAACACACTCAAAGATGAAGAACTTGAGTTATTAGGTTTAGTAACATTTACTCAACTAAAACATTTATTCCAAATTGTTGTTTGTCTTAATAATCTGGTTGTGGAGTTAATCTAACATTTCTTTGGTACAGTCCGTACATCTTAACAACTTGATACAAGGGGAGCGGATGAGGGAGCCTATTCTTCCCTCATTCGAGTGGAAAGAAATTATAAAGCCTAAGTGATATTTAAGTGTGTGAAACTATTATCTGTGAACCCAACAGGGATTCAAACCTTAACCTCCTTATCACCGTATATCCTGTCAATTTTGGGCCTGCCTCCTGATACAGCTTGACCATTACTGTGGATGACTCAACTTTATGTCCGCAGGATCAAAAATAATCAACATGTTTACGTTTCAAGGAGAGCAGGTTGATCTTGTTGAGCATCGTATGCCGCTAAAATACCCAAGGTAAAATGTGTCAATTGTTATTTAATATAAAGACAAACTGAACTAAATTTGTTTCGGAGAACTTAAACTCCTCAAAAAAATATATGTTTTGGATTATAAATCTTGCTAATGACTCATCGACTCCTGAGGGGCCGGTTGGAATGTTGTAGTGATAAAATTATTGTAATTTGGGCGCATCACAATGCAATTAAACTATAAGCCACTCATCTACCTATGTTAAACATTATATTGATCTCACTAGAAATCATTTTTAGAAGATTCTACCGTTCAGAAATACTTTCCATAAAAGTCTTACTTGTTTAATTTAGAACAAGAGGAAAGTATATAAACAAAGCGTAGGCACAGATCAAATGATCCTACTGGGGTCGACACAAACTGCCTGGTACATGGACAGAAACTGAGCCTCAGACGTGGTAACCGATGCTGTGGAATTGGGATGCAGTCAATGCTCTTTTATTGTGTAGAATCTTGCTTGGAAACCCGGCCAACGAAACAAAATGTTCATATGGTGTTGAAATAGACACTTATATCCTCTCCTGTCTGAACAATAGAACATCTGAGCGTGATCTTATTTAAACATGAACACGTATCAAAGGAAACAATTCTTGAAATTAACGGTTAAAGAATGAGCGTGTTTTAAAGTCGCTCTGAAGAAAAACACTTAAATATTAAAACTGTGTTTTGTGCCACTATAAAAAAAAGTACTATTTTGAGCACTAAACTTTCAGCTGGTTGTTGAAACTCGTGCACATTAAACAAACCAATTAATTAATAAAAACAAAGAACAAATTAGAGGTTTCGTCAGTGTTTCAAGCAAAGCAACCAACCACCAACCAACAAACCAACCCACCACCAACCAACAACCAACCAACCCAGCCTTGTCATCATGAGCTTAGCGCTAGCATGGACCCAGTCTTATGTTGCCAATCCCACCTTGGGCTGTCCTAACTTTATATTACTATTATTAGTACGTTCAATTTTATTAATAGGCTAGGAGTGAGGAGGAATTGAGGGGGAGGCGGGGGTTATCTCAAAGGAAATGAAGCCGCAATATCGTGTAAAGGGTCTGGGGAAAAACAACCTGTGATGAACCCCATCTGTAAACCCTCCCTAGAACACCCGGGCGAGATTCTAACTTAATACCTCCCGTCACTGGAAATACAATCTATCGAGAGCTCGACTCCTCAAACGACGTGAACACTGGTCAACTAAACTAATGTCCAGACTTGTGATAGAGCTTTCAGCCTAAAGTTTGGTCCTAAAGAGCTTTCCCAGAACAGTGGTTAGTATCACCCACCCACTCTATTTGGGATCAAACACATGTACTGAGGCAGACAGGAAGTGCGATAGTTTTCCATTGCTCTCAGCACAGAACTTTACGAGCTAGCGAGAAAGAGCCCACCAATTTTTTCCGGAGAATTATCTCAAATACCTTACAGTGATCGTTTACATATCTCAATTTACCATCCATAGCTAACAATGTATTATCTTCGGTCGGGTTTGAACCCGTGACATCGGGTGTTGAGGAGGAGACTTTACACCCTCGGTCGGGTTTGAACCCGTGACATCGGGTGTTGAGGAGGAGACTTTCCACCCTCGGTCGGGTTTGAACCCATGACATCGGGTGTTGAGGAGGAGACTTTCCACCCTCGGTCAACGTGAACTTGAGGTAATCAAACATATGCATGTTATTAATACTTTGATACGAGGAGTGCTGCTAATACTAGCCTGCATCGGTGGACGCATGATCTAAGGCGTCACTATCGTGTTAGACTAGACTAGAGATGACGGGAAATCGGGGTTCGAATCCCGGTCGGTTGTACTGATGGTGGTTCTCCTCCTCTTCCTTCACACAAATGCGGGTACACCTCCACGGAATTCAATCTTCCTTATCTCAAACTCATTAGCGTAATTAGTATATTATATGTATAACCCGAACAGTTTGTAAGGCGTGGTAGTAAAATAATTAAAACCTGTTGGTAGAACTGAATTAACAACGAGTTGCCTGAAGATGTTAAGAGTAATCAAAAATAAATGCGCACTATTTTCTGGTCGGTAATTTGTGTTAGTTTATATCCGTTAGGTAAGATAATAAGTTACCGTACATGGTGATGTTTTAGTTACGTATTCATTCTTACCGTTCATACCCGTGTGTCAACTTTTTATGGCTTCATCAGAGGAAATAAATTTGTTCCATTCGAAATATGAGTTAATTGGCTGAATGCTTGGCGTGTGGTTTACATACCAAGAGAGACCTCCGCAAAATAATTATAAAGTTTCTTAACCCAAGGCAGCAATATGGTAATCATCCAAACTTAGCGCCAGATCGTAATCAGCAACTTGTTACTTATTTGAATATTAGCTGCCAGGCCCGTCGTATCTGGTTGTCATTAAAATAATACACACCGACTCCATTGTTTTAGGCAGCAGGTGGTAGACAGCCTATCTAACCACTCGGTCTCAGAGAAAGGCTTGTGGTTGGGTGTATCAAGTAAAATGTACAAGTTGGTTCATGAAGCGATGAATATTCCAGCAAACTGGTTTTATCCTTCATTACCTCTCGTGTCAAGTTTCCTTCGCCTTGAGAACTGGAAACTGAGAACTGGGAACTTGGAACTGTTTCTCAACAACTGCTGTTCATTTTCCCGAGAAGAAACATTTCGCAAATTTGGAAAACAAACCACTTACATTAATATAATACAAATAAATTAAACGAAACAATCATATAAATCTCCCCATCTAGTCCATTGTTCATAGGACCAAATATTTTAAAAATCATTTATCTGTAAATAATCTTTTTACTACAAGGTATATATATATATATATATTATTTTTATAATCATATGAAACACATTTCAGGTATACATTTTAAATAGAATCCTCTGAGCATTTTTTTTAAATTGAATTTTAAAAAATCAGTCATTCGTTAAATTTTAGAGCTAAAATTAAAATTTAAATGTCTCCTTGAGCTTTGATCATTTATAAATTCTAAATATCAATTCGTCAGACAGACAGACAGACATGGTGACATACATGGTGACAGACAGAAAAACAGACATACATTGGGACAGATAAAATTGTGCTTTCAGGTTTTGTGAAATGTGTGGAATTCCGGCCCCCCACCGTGGTTCGGAGCCCACGTTAAACGGTAGGTCCCCTTTGCTCTCCATCATCATCATTCTCACGTATCATCCTACCATCTGGGGATAGTGGAATTCACCTTAATGGTGCCCAACCTCAGAAATGAATTCATCCATACGCCAGGAGAGCAGAGGTAAGATAATGTCGGATGGCAAAGCTCTAGAGCACTAGCCCACCCCACATTACAAGATCTAGAGCACTAGCCCACCCCACATTACAAGATCTAGAGCATTAGCCCACCTCACACTACAATATCTAGAGCACTAGCC